>CAUYSK010010085.1:0-48840 GCA_963575035.1 Avahi laniger | reverse complement strand
AGTCACAGGGACAGTATTTGATTGGTCCCCTCTCAGGCCTCTAAACGAGTGCTCTTAACAGCTAGTAGTGTCTTTCTCTCTGTCTCTGTCTCTGTCTCTGTCTCTGTCTCTCTCTCTCTCTCTCTCTCTCTCTCTCTCTCTGTGGACAGTATCAGGAGGTACAACTTAGTTTTGGTTTTAAAATTTGTGAGGCTAATGTTAATTGAAAAAGCCGCATAAATTAATAGCTCTGCATGAGTTTACACTACTTGGCCAAATTTTTTCTCAAGGTCTTTGAGTGTGTTAAACTCTACAGAGGGAAAAGATGCTAAGCCAGTCTGGACCTGACCATCTTCTACTCTGGCTTCTTAATTAGTCAGTCTTCCATGAACTGGACTACTCTAATTCTATGATGGCTTCAAAATATATACTGTAAAACATGATGTAGACTATGCTCTGCTTCATTTATTTCTGCTTTAATCTTTATTATTTCCTTCCTTCTGCTAACTTTGGGCTTAGTTTGTTCTTCTTTTAATAAATTATGGAAGTGTAAAGTTAGGTTATGCACATTTATTGCTATAAACTCCCCCTTTAAAACTGCTTTTGCTGCATCTCACAAGTTTTGGTATGTTGTGTTCCCATTTTCCTTTATCTCCACATGTTTTTTGATTTCCCTTCTTATTTCTTTTTTTTTTTTACCTATCGGTTGTTCAGGAGTGTGTTGTTTAATTCCCACATATTGGTACATTTTCCAAAATTCTTCCTTTTATTGATTTCTAGTTTAGTACTTTTGTGGTCAGAAAAGATACTTGATGTAATTTCAGTCTTCTTACATTTTTTAAGACTTGTTTTGTGGCTCATCATATGATCTATCCCGGAGAATGTTCCATGTGAACTTGAGAAGAATGCGTGTTCTGCTGCTGTTGAATTGAAAGTCCTGCATATTTCTCTTAGGCCTATTTTTGTCTTTGGTGTTAGTCAATAAGTTTGCAGGATGCAAAATCAACACACAAAAATTAGTTATGTTTCTATACAATAAGAATGAATGATCCCAAATTAAGAAAATTAAGAAATTAAGAAAAAATCCCATTTACAATAACATCAAAAAGATTAAAATAATTAGGAATAAATTCTACCAAGCAGGTGAAAGATCTGTACACTAAAAACTACAAGATATTGAAAGAAATTTGAAAAAGACACAAGTAAATTAAAAGATACATGTTGTTCATGGATTGGAAGAATTAATGTTGTTAAAATGTCTTTCCAGAATCATGAGAAACAAATCTCTGTTGTTTATAATTTACCCAGTCTATGGTATTTTGTTACAGCAGCAACAACAGACTAAGACACATGTGGATAGCTTTTTCTCTAAAGAAGACATACAAATGGCCAACATTTATGAATGTCGAAAAGGTGCTCAACATCACTACTTATCAGGAAAATGCAAATCAAAACCGCCATGAAATATTACTTCACATTTTTTAGAATGGCTATTACCAAAAACATGAAAGAAAACAAGTGTTGGTGAGGATGTGGAGAAAAGCTTACCCTGTTGTTGAACCATTGTTGGTGGGAATCTAAATTGGTACAGCCATTATGAAAAACAGTATGGAGGATCCTCAAAAAATTAAAAATAAAACTACCATATGATCTAGTAATTCCACTTCTGAGTATATATCCAAAGGAAATGAAATCAGTATGTCAAAGAGATATCTACACCCTCATGTTCGTTACAGTATTATCCACAATATGCAAGTTAAGGAAATAACCTATATCTCTCCACAGATGCATGGATAAAAAATATGATACATGTATATAATGGAATCTTATTCAGCCATAATAAAGAAAGAAATCTTGCTATTTGCAACATCAGGGATGAACGTGGGGGACATTATACTAAATGAAATAATCCAGACACAAAAAGACAAGTGATAAATGGTCTCACTTATATGTGTAATCTAAGAAAGTTGATCTGATAGAAACAGAGAGTAGAGTAGTGGTTGCCAGGGGCTAGGAGATGGGGGATATGGGACATGCTGATC
This sequence comes from Avahi laniger, assembly GCA_963575035.1. Classification (NCBI taxonomy): domain Eukaryota; kingdom Metazoa; phylum Chordata; class Mammalia; order Primates; family Indriidae; genus Avahi; species Avahi laniger. The sequence goes on along the minus strand of CAUYSK010010085.1, from coordinate 46,819 downwards.
AAAGGGTACAAATTTTCAATTATAAGATGAATAAGTTCTAGAGATGTAAGGTACACCATAGTTACTATAGTTAATGATACTGTATTGTTTTCCTGAAATTTGTTAAGAGAGTAGATCTTAAGTGTCCTCACCTCCCACCCTCCACCACAGGTGATAACTATGTGTGGTGATGGTTATGTTCATTAATTTGATTGTGGTAATCATTTCACAATGTATGTGTATATCAAAGTATCACTTTGTACATCCTCGATATATACAAATTTTATTTTTCAATTATACTTCAATAAAGCTGTAAAAAAAAGGGACCATGTTTAACTTGGAAAGAAATTGCCAAATCGATCTCTTTGCATTCTCATCAGTAATGAATTAGATTTCTTGCTCCTCTACACCCTTGCTGCCATTTGGTATAGTCAGTGTTTTTGATTTTTGCTGTTCTAATAGATATGGAGTGGTAACTCACTACTTTATTTTACAATTCCCTAATGACATATGATGTTGAGCATGTTTTCATATAATTATTTGCCATCTGTGTGTTTTCTTTAGTGAGGTGTCTGTTCTGGTCTTATGCTCACTTTTTAATAACACTTTTTGTTTTTGTGTTGAATTTTAAGAGTTCTGTGTATATTTGAATATAAGTCCACATCAGATATATGTTGTGCAAATATTTTCTCTGAGCCTGTGATTGACCTTTTCAGTCTTTCACAGAGCAGAAGATTTTCATTTTAATAAATTCAATTCATCATTCTTTTCATGGATCATGATTTTAATGTTGTTTCAAAAACTCATAGCTAAACTCAGTGCCATCTAGATTTTCTTCTTTGTTGTTTTCTAGGATTGTCAATTTCACATTTTATGCTTCAGTCTGTGATCAATTTTGAATTACTTTTTGTGAAAGGTGTGGGTCAATGTCTACATTAAATTTTTTGCATATGATTGTCCGATTGTTTCAACATCATTTGTTGAAAAGATTATTCTTTCTCAATTGGATTGGATTTATGTCTTTTCCAAAGGTCAGTTGGCTATAAATGTGTAAGTCTATGTCTGGGCTTTCTATTTCGTTCCACTGACTTGTTTGTCTGTTCTTTCACCTATACCATCCTGTCTTGGTTACTGTAGCTTTTTGTAAGTCTCGAAGTTGAGTAGTGTAAGTCCTTCAACTTTGTTCTTCTTCAATATTTTGTTGGTTATTCTGGCTCTTTCACTTTTCCATATAAATTTATAGTTACTTTTCACAAAGTAACTTTCTGGATGTTTAATCGAGATCAAACTGAATTTACAAATCAAGTTGGGAAGAACTGGTACTTAATATTATCTTTTTATGCAAAAATGTGAAATTTATCTATTTATTTAGATATTCTTTTATTTCTTTTATCAGTTTTCTATTTTTCCTCATAGAGATTTTGTACATAGTTTTTTTAGATTTATACTTAAGTATTTCATTTTTTATGGTATTATCGTAATTGATGCTGTGATTTTAGTTTCAAATTCTAGTTGCTCATTTCTGGTATATAAGAAAGCAATTGACTTTTGTTCGTTAACCTTGTATCCTGCCACCTTGCTGTAATTGCCAGTTAGTTCTCAAAGTTCTTTAGCTGATTTTCTGGGCCTTCTATATAGATAATCATGTTATCTGGAAACAAAGGCAGTTTTATTTCTTCCTCCCTAATCTTTATATCTTTTATTTTCTTCTCTTGTTTTATTGCATTCACTAGGACTTCCAGGATGATATTGTACAGTAGCAGTGAGAGGTGACATCCTTGCCTTGTTCTTAATCTTAGGGAAAAAGCATTTAGTTTCTCATCATTAAACATGATGTTTACTGTATATCTTTGTAGATTTTTTGATCAAGTTGAGGAAGTTCCCCTGTATTCCTAGTTTTCTGAGAGTTTCCATCATCCATGTTAGATTTTGTCAAATGCTTTTTCTGCATCTATTGATATGATGATATGAGTTTTCTTCTTTAGCCTGTTGATGTGAGGGACTATGTTAATTCATTTTCTAACATTGACTCAACCTTGCATAACTGGGATTATCCCACTTGGTCACGGTGTATAACTCTATATATACCATGTTGGATTTGATTTGCTAATATTTTGCTGAGAATTTTTGCATCTATGTTTGTGAAAGATACTGGTCTAGAGTTTCCTTTCTTGTAGTGTCTTTGTCTGAATTGGGTATTAGGGTAATACCGGCCTCAGAATGAGTTAGGAAGTGGTCCTTCTGCTTCTATTATATGATACACATTGTAGAGAATTTGTATCATTTGTTCCTTGTATGTTTGGTAGAATTTAATAGGAAAACACCTAGGCCTGGTTTTCTGTTTTGGAAGGAGATTAGTTATTGATTCAATTTCATTTATAGATATGGGCATATTCATATTATTTATCTATCCTTGCATGAAGGCTGGTAGATTGTGTCTTCTAAGATATTGGTCCATTTCATTTAGATTATCAAATTTATGGGCATAAACTTGGTCATAATATTCTCTTATTATCCTTTTAATATCTGTGAGATACACAGTAATGGTTCCTCTTTCATTTCTGCTTTTAGTATATAATTTGTGTCTTCTCTACCAACTCCTTTCATTGACCTGACTTGGGGTTATCAATTTTATTGATCTTGTCAATGAAATAGTTTTTTTAATTTATTTTTGCTTTTGCTTTCTTATTTTCAATTTCATTGGCTTTTGCTCTAATTTTATTGTTTCTTTTCTTCTGCTTTATTTAGATTTAATTTTCTGTTTTTGTCTAGTTTTCTAAGGTGGAAACTTTGTTTATTGATTTTAGATTTAAATTTTTTCTATTCTTTGCATTTGACCCTATAAATTTACTTCTAAGCATTGCTTTTCCTATATCCTACAAATTTTGCTAGGTTGTACTTTTATTTTCATTTAGTTCAAATATATTTTAATTTCTCTTGAGACTTCTTTTTTGACATGTGTTGTTTAAAAGTGTGTTATTTAATCCTCAAATATTTTGAAATTTTTCGGCTATCATTCTATTATTGACTACCAGTTTAAGTCTACCATGGTCTGAGAACATTCTTTGTATGAAGTCTATTCTTTTAAATTTGTTAAGGTGTATTTTATGCCTCCGAATATGGTCTATACTGATGGATGTTCCACGTGAAGTTGAAAAGAATTGTGCTCAATGTATTCTGCTATTGTTGGACAAAATAGTCTGTATATGTCAATTAGAACAAGTTGGATGATGCTGCTGTTCAGTTCAATAATATCCTTACTGATTTTTTGCATGCTGGATCTGTCAATTACTGACAGAGGGGTGTCGAAGTCTTCAAATATAATAGCGAGGTCATCTATCTCTCCTTGTAGTTCTATCAGTTTTTGCCTCAGTATTTTGGTGCTCTTTCGTTACTTGCATGGATATTAAGGATTGTTATGTTTTCTTGGAGAAGCCTTTATGTCATTATGCAATTCTGCTCTTTATCTCTGGTAATGTTTCTTATTCTGGAATCTGCTTTATCTAAATTAATATAACTAATTAATATAACTACTCCAGTTTTCTTTTGATTTGTGTTGACATGGCATGTCTTTCTCCATCCTGTTATGTCTAATTTATCTGTGTGTAAGTTGGCTTCTTATAGACAACACACATTTAGGTCTTTTTCTTATGCACTGTGACAGTTTCTATTAATTGGTGTAGCAAGACTATTCATATTTATAGTGATTATTTATATAGATTAATGTCTATCATATTTTTAATTGTTTTTAAACCTTTACCCATCTTCTATGGTTTTTTCCTCATCCACTCCTCCTACCTTCTCTGATTTTAATTGAGCATTTTATGTTGATCAAATTTTCTCTCCTGTTTTAGCATATTAATTATACTTCTTTTGATTTTTTTGTGGTTCTCCTAGATTTTATAATATATATTCACAGCTAATCCATATCTGTTTTCAAATAACACTTTGTCACTTCATAGGTACTTACAAGTACCTTAGAATGAAGTAGTCCCAATTTCTCCCTCATGTTCTTTCTAACACTGTTGTCGTTCATTTTACTTATTCATAAGCTATAATCACTGAATATATTGTTGCTTTTATTATTTGGAACAAACTGTTATCTGTCATATCAATTAAGGATAAGGGGTTTGGTTCCTGGTTAATAACCTGTGTGTGATTTTTCAGGCTTGATCACAGGCAATTACAAAGATTTTACCTGGTGAGTCCCACAAGAGAAAACTGCATTCCTGGCACCGGACTCTATGCACAGACAGTGCATTATAGTCTCTGGAGGAAGTTACAATCAAGGGCTCAGACCCTCTGGCGGGTTATGCTCTTCACATATTTGTTTTCCTAGACCCTGTGCTTTCATTCCCAGGTCTGTGTATCTGAGTCCTGGGCAGAGGTTTTCTTCAGACTCTCTGCTGAAGCCTCCTTATGGGGGGCAGGAGGGTTGCTTGAAGACACTTTTCCCTACTTGATCTCTATACCCAGTATTTCTCCTCTCCTGTCTCCTCCAGTTTACTTTCCCCTCAACCTCAGCGTACATAAAACTACCAAAGCCGTTTGTTCAGGCTTCCTTCAACAGTAAGGCAATTCCATGTCTGTGTTGGACACGTGATCGTCAACTCTTATTCTGTTCCATGGGGAAAGATAGAACAGAGGGAGCTGGTGTTTAGACTTTTGCTGAGAACTACAAAAGGGGAAAGAGAAGGAGGTAAAGTAAAAAAAAAAAGGTTAATCTTTTCATTATTTTACTTCAATTTTTAACTCCTTTTTCAGGATGATAAACTTATAATGTGACATCTAAAATCTTCATCCAATTTGCCAAGGATGCCCAAAAGTTAAAGGCCCTGCTCCCAAAAACTTTTCATAAAATTATTTCTCGGAATGGAGCAATGGATACTCCTCAGTTCATTGCATGAAGGCATGTCACACTTGTTACATCATTGTGTCATGTGCTCCACTTAATCACACAATTACTCCCGTAAAAATAACCTTACAGTTTATTGTGCATTTTTCACATTTCTGATATCTTTTTCTAGTAACAATAACAGCAAGAAGATAAATAAATAAAATTGTTTTTCTTGAGCCATAATAAGAGAAAAATGTATAAGTTTTGATTTTCCATTTTCTTGATGCCAAACAAAATGTCAAAACAATTGGAATAGATGGTATCCTTGCTTGGCTGTAGTATTTCTTTCACTACATCATCTTCAGGAATGACAGCCTACTTCCAACGAATTCCCTTTTGCATCTGTAAATATAATCACTGTTTTTGAAAGTGAAAGAGAAGAGTAAAATCAGCTAGAGAACAGACTTATAACCTTCACTAGGGAGAAGCTAATAGCTATATCTGAGAAATTTTTCTTCAGGAAAAAAATTACACCACAAGAGATGATTTATATACCTATAAATTAGATTAAAAACAAATATACCATAATAAAAAGACACATGTGCAAGAATATCTAAATGGGAGAAAATGAATTTACTCAGCACAGATTGTTTAGGGAGTTTCGTGAACCAGTTGTAAAGATCCTATAAGTAGTTAAGCCTTTTCCATACCATGCGTTTTATGCCACAGCACTGCTATTCACATTTTCAAAACACACTGTGACTTCACGCTTATGGGTTAAATCCTCCTCATTGTATTTGCAGTGTTTGATGCTGTGAACATTTTTCTCCTCTTTGCTTCACTCCTTTGAGGACCAGGCACCTACTCCACTACTTGTGTGTATATGTTATTCTTTTCATTTCTGTATGACAACCGAGTTTTGTTCCGCACATGTTCTACTGAATAGGAAGATCAATAAAGTTATATAATTGCAAGTTTATTTTAAAATCTATTTCTACAATGTAAAAACACATACCTGCTGATATTTCATCTAAATTTTCATTTATCATATTGTTTTTACTTAGATGGAATTATTTTAACCTTTGCAGAGGAGCATATTCTGTTATATACCATTATCATTTCCTCCATCTAAAAAGAAATAGTTTAGAATAAAATACAACTAGCTAATTAAATGTACATAATAGAATAATTAGTGCATATGGCCATTATTTTGAAGGGTCAGAGCTTTTAAAAAAATCTAAGTAATTTTTCAACAATTGGGAAAATATAGTATGTGTAATTTTTAAATTATTTGTGGACTTCACTACTGAAGGTAATCAGAAACCAAAGATGATGTAACCTGGCCACTTAATGTTTCATGGATTTTAGGAGATTATGAAATAAAATTGTTATGGATTGTATGTTTGTGTTCCTCTACAATTCATATGTAGAGGCGGATAGCATTAGGAGACAGGATCTATGAGAGGTGATTAGGTTTAGTCAAGGTCATGAAGGTAGAGCCCTCATGGTGGGATGAGTGCCCTTGTAAGAAGAGAAAGAGATTAGATTTAATCTTTTGACTATACAAGAATATAACAAGAAGTCAGCTATCTACAGCCAGGAAGCAGGGCCTTACCAGTCACAGATCTTCTAGTGCTTTGACTTTGGACTTTCCAGCCTCTAGACTATGAGAAGTAAACTTTTATTGTTTAAGTCACCCAGTCCATGATATTTTTGTTATTCCAGCCCTAACTGATGAATGTAGAAATTGACAATGAGAGGAGGGATGCTGCTGTAACAAAGCCCTGAGAACCTGGAAATGGCTTTAGAGCTGGGCAACTGGGGGAGGCTGGGAGAGTTTTGAAATGCGTAGTAGAAAATGCTGACACTGCCGTGAATGGAATTTGACAGGCAATTCTGGTGAGGGCTGACTGAAAAAAAGTTTCCATTTTCTTAGATGGAAAATATAAATAACTACACAAAAATGGAAAATATAAATAATCATGTATGAAGTATCTATAGACATATGGAAGTTAAGAGCAATTTTAATGAGGCCTCAGATGGAAATGAGGAACATATTATTGGACAAAGGACAAAAGGTGGCTCTTGTTATAAAGAGGCAGAGAACTTTGCTGATTTGGTTTCATGTTCTAGTGTTTTGTGGAAGAAAGAACTTGCAAGTGATGAAATTGGATATTTAGCTGAAGAGATTTCTATTCAAAATGTTGAAGGACTGGCTTGGTTCTTCCTGATTGCTTCTATTAAAATTCAAGAAGAGCTAAATAAGTAGAAGAAAGAATTGTTAAGCAAAAGGAACTGGAATTTAAAGATTTAGGAAATTCTTAGCCTATCCATATTGCAAAAATGAGAAAGCATGTTCTAAATAGAACACCAAGGATGTCGCAGAGTGAATATTTGATAAGGTTAGTATGGGTGTGATCCACGAACTTCATCAGCTATCCCAGCGGGAAAACTGCCGGTTTGAACTGAGGGGAAAGTATGGGACTGAATGAAGAAGAAAGGTTGTTGGATTTCTTAGATTCTACAGGGCAGGAGGATAAAGCTACTCAGTTGGAAATTGTGGGGTTTCAAGAAAAAGGAAAAATGGCTCCAAAGAGATGGACTCATTAGAGATGATCAGAATCACTGCCTGAGTTTCGACAGGGCAGAGAGCCTTCGATAGGAGCCATGGAGGTGGGGCCGCCTGAAGCTGTAGAAGTGCTGGCTCCACCTAGCAGAGTTTTTGGGGTGGGCTCCCCACCCAGGAGACTCAGCACAGACTGAGTGGGCAGCACTCCGTCAAGCTTGAAGCTGACATTGCCACTTCAATGACCCTGGAGGGCAGAGCATCAAGTTAAAGAGGATTATTCTTAAGCCTTAATATCTCATGGTATCTGCCTTGCTAGATTTTGAACTTGCTGGGACCTGGCACCCATTCCTTCTTTCCTCTTTCTCCCTTTTGGAATGGGAATGTCTGTTCTTGCCCAATCATTGTATTTTGAAGGCATATAACTCTAGATTCACAATTGGAGAGAAATTTTGCCTCAAGTCTCACTCATATCTAATTTAGATGAGACTTTAGATTTTAGATTTTAGACTTGATGCTGGAACGAGTTAAGACTTTTGTTGCTGTCAAGATGGAATGAATGCATTTTGCATGTGAGAAGGACATGAATTTTGGGGGGGCATGGGTAGATTTTTATAGATTGCATGTTTGTGTCTCTCCTAAATTTATGTGTTAAAACTCTAATCCCAAAAGGGATGGTATCAGGAGATGGAAATTTTGAGAGGTAATTAAGTTTAGATGTAATCATGAGAGTGGAGCACCCATAACAGGGTTTACACTCTTATGAGAAGAGAAGGAGATAAGAACGTGCTGTCTTCGCCATGTGAGGATACAGTGAGAAGGTGTCTATCTGCAAAGCAGAAAGAGCGCTGTTACCAGACACGATCTTCCTGCACTTTGACCTTGGTCTTCTTAGTTTCCAGAAGTGTAAAGAATAAATGTTTCCTGTTAAAGCCACTCGATCTATGGTATTTTTGTTATAGCAGCCAGAACTAGGAGAATAATAAAATGCAGTCTTTGGAAATGTATTTAGGTAATTTATGTTGTAAGCAGTTAACAAGTTTAGAGAAATTGATGACTTTCTCCAAATAGTCTATGATATACAAAAAGACATAAAATTAAAAAAAAAGAAACTGTAAGAAGGAAGGAAGCAAAGAATAACAAATATTTATGAAACAGAAACCAGAACACCATTTCCATATCAAATCCCTTTGGAACAATGAAAAAAATGACAAATGGTGGTCATTATATTCTCCACCAATCTAAAATAAAACAATCCAACGGTAGGTTCGCAATTGAAGGCTTTCCTAAAGCCTCCCATGATCTAGCCTGGTTGAAATTAATGTTACATTTACCAACATTCGATAAGCCAAACCAACTTCTCCATGAAAATTTCTTCCTGAAATAGTGCTTTTATGTGTATAGTAATGTTTCTTTTAACATTTGTGCAAAGACTACACATACAAATTTACACCTTTACTGCCACCGTATGTGGATTTCCATTACTCTTTACCCATATATTTTGTTAAGTATTTTCTTTTAGCCATAATTCTGGGCAATAAACACACACCACTATACTTTTAATTTGCATTTTACTAATGCCTGGTAACCTTGAACACCTTTTCAAGTGTTTATTGGCTATGTGGGTACCATCCACCATGTTTGTATGCTTATGATTCTTGCCTTTTTGTATTGTTTTCAGTCTTTTTGAGCTGTAGAATTCTTTTCTTTTTAAAAATATATTGTCAATGTTAGTGCTTTAGCATTTATGTATCAATAATATTTTACTTACACTTTGGCCTGCCTGTTTACTCTTTTAATGAATGATTCTTATGATTAACAGAATCTTAATTTTAATGTTTGAATATTCATTATGATTAAAATATATTTCTCCATCTCTAGGCCATGAGGATATTCTCCTTTATTATTATCTAGGAGCTTTATTGATGTTTTATCTGCCATATTTTGATCTACAATACAATGGAAATTGAGTTTTGTTTATGATAGATTGTTGGACTAATTTTTTTCTTCAAATAGATATTCAGTAAAAAGGCTTTTAATGGTCTTTTAGTCTATAACATTGCTATTTGTCTCTAGTTATGTTAATACCATAATATTTTACTTATTATAGCTTTGTCATAAATTGATATCTGGTAGAGTTTGTCCATTCAACTTGTTTTCTTCAAGAGTGTGTTAGTGCTTAGCTCTTTATATTTCAATATAAAGTTGAGGATCTACTTTGTCAATTTTGATAAAAATATCTTCTTGGAACTTTAATTGTATTTTTTACCTTTGGATGAAATTTTTTCAGAAATCATATTTTCATATTAGTGAATTTTATAATCCATAAACATGATGTATGTCTATCTATTTAGAGTTCTTTTTCTTTCAAGGATGAAAGAAGAATGAGGACAAGTGGTTTGAGGACAAGGAAAGAGAAATTTATTTTCTGGCAAATGAGGAGTATGTCAGACTCTTGTCTTAAAGAACCATTGTCCTGATTTTAAGCACAAATAAAGAGCTTTTAAAGGGGATTTTTAGCTTCAGGGTATTGCTGTTAAACTATGGTTGGTGGTCCTGGTTGGTCTTATCTCTGGTGAAGATGACCTCATGCCCTTTGCCTAGACAATTCCATTGAGCCATCTCCGTGGTTTAAAACAAACAACAAAGAACACTCCTCTGTCCTTTGATTACCGGTGGGGAAAGCAATGTGGTTTTAATTCCCAAAAAGAGGGGGGGAGGTTTTAAAGAGTCAACTTGTAATACATTTTGCCCTTTTTCAGGCTCTTACTTCTGTTACAATAATAATTAGAAATGTTAAAAAATTGCTCTGTACAAGTATCATACAGAGGGGTTTCATGTTACTTTGTCAGGGGATTAGATGTGATTACCATGGTAAAGGTAGATTCAAAGGGTAGATATTGTGAACCTAGAGCAGAGACAGCAAACAACGTAATAACGATCTGAGTCCCATAATAAATTGCATCTTTATTTTTTTATTGTTGTTTCAAAGCTTTATATTCATAATGGCTATCTAGAAATGAAAGCCTGCTTTATTAATATCTTTTGGCATTTTTCTGCTATGTATTCTTGTTATCCTCTTGGTAGGTTTAATTTATAATGGTTTTCTATCTGCACCTTGGGTTTAAAACACTGAAATTTTTATGGCACGAATAGAATTTAATTGCTTCTGAATGCATGTGGAAAGCAGTAAGAATAAAGAATCATACAAAATAGTCTATGATCAAAGAAGGCAGAAAAAAAACGTTAAGCATCACCTCCTAGTTTCTGAAGGCAGATATTCCTCCAACCTTTGTTTTATATGTGACCCAGTATATTGAGAATGCTTGATGAATTTTAGTAATGACAACAATCTCATGCACCTATGTTTTATTTCTTCTTTGTGTAGTCATTCTTATATTTTATGGCTAAAATAATTGCTCTTAGATTAAAAATAAATCTTTCCTTTTTCATTGGAAGAATATTAAATCTTTATTTTTTTAGCACTTTGTGCCTATTAGCATATTTGCAACGAAAGAGAACTATGTGTTGTTTTCTTTAATACTGTAAAAGGTAATTAGATTATTTGCTAAGAAATTATTTTTATGATTTAACTCTCTTGGTGGTTATTATTTTTCCCTTTGGAAGATTTAACAGATTTAATGTGCTTCCAATACCTTTGACAATTGTATCAAGATTCCGTGGTAGAATGAATCAATGTTTGTACAGATAGAACTTTAGAAATTGTAGGAACAGATATATGAATTTCTAGAAATTGAAATTCTAGGAGAAATCCTCATCTTAAATTATCTCCATTATTTATATAGTGCAATCATTCTCCTGTGGTGTCGAGGGATATGGATTTTTGTTAGTTTTCTAAACTGAGAGTGAGATGCCATGTGTATGGAAGTATTGACAGAATAATATTGATTGTGTCTGCAATAAAGCCAGATCAGGGCAGCTGCTGTGTTCTAGGCCATCTTGCTTTTCCTCTCCTTCCACTTGGCCTCCTAGGAAATTGTGGGTATAAAGTTTATCCTTCTTAAAATTTGAGTTAATGTACATTTTTTTCTTTTTTTTTAAATTTGTTAAAATAAACTGCCACTATGACTTTCAAACCAAGCCTTCTTGACCTGACCATCTTTTGCTTTTCTTTTGCCCCCAGACGTATGAAGTACCTTTAAGAGGAGCCGGTGTCAAAACTATGAAAGAGAAAAGAGTCCTTTTATGTTCCTGAAAACATGTAATATTCCTTGGGATACAGTAGCCAAGCTGAACCCAGAGCTTGCACAGTCCATGCCTACCCCAGCTTTGAGATGTTGGTGGAAACTGTCTGGATTGTTCCGAGTAGCTGATGTTGCAGAAGTGCCCAGATTCTTACAGGAATACAAGTATAAACTTAGCTTCAGTAATACAAGCATTGAGAAGCTGATAGTGCCAGGATCTCTTCCTCAGAACTAGCATCAAATCTAAAATTTTGGTCTTCCTAGTGTTTTCTGCGCATTAACAACTTGGCTTCCAGGTAGACATGGCTATAAAAATATAGGTATCTTCTTGCACACATTTTCCTCCTGTGCTGATTTTACTGTCTACCTCTTCAGCATAATTCAAAGTATATTATTCTAGCGTATAAAAGATTTTGCGAATTTGGGTGGGAGTAAAAATAAGACTTAGCATTATTTACCTTCTCGCTTTGATACTTTTTTTGATTGCCATGGAAAGGTGTGGGTGACATTTAGAGTACAGTTAACTGATTTGGAAGAAGATTTTTTTTTTTAACACAATTCTAGAGGCTTTTAAAAGTATGAGTGGGCTTTGCATAGCAGGTGGTGAATGACAGCTGTTTGGATAGAATACAAATGAGAATATCAGACACCTCCACATTATAAAAGTTTCAAAAACAAAATATGTTGGGTCTGACATTTGACAATTCATGTGGAATTATCTATTGCTGTTTTATTTTTTAAAGATATTATTTTTTCTGTAGTGTTGATTTAATACAAAACTAAAATATGGTTTAAATAAAATTAACAGTTTGAATTTGAAACTCTAAATAAACCTTTTCATTAATGATATAGTTGTAGCTTTAAATATTTCCAACTTAGTACTTCTCATTTGTCGTTTTGATAAAAAGGAGGAGACATGGCAATTGGAAAACCTCCAAAGTTTGGATCCGACTTCTGATCTCATTTCAACTATTATCACTTAACGTAGTTAACAGAGTTGGATATTTAAAACAATTTTTAGTATAAAGTTTTGAGAAAGCGGATTTCTGTTTTTCAGCTCAGACATTCATTCTTTGAACTTTCTTTTTCACTTTCTGCTCTACATGGGACCCTATTTTGGATACAAAGATGAATAAATCATATTAGAATCTTCAGTGAGACTTTCACCTTTGGAGAGTGATAGAATGTAATGTAAATAACTATAAATATGTGTAGAGGATAATTGCATCAGAATGTGAGCAATGTGTTTTTAGAATTTAGAACATTTCCAACTATCAGTAGTTGATATGTGGAAAGGGGAAGATCCCTGTACTGTATCTTGAGGAATGGCGAATATTTCTACAAAAGAGAAAATACAGGAATTCTCAAAGAATGATATGAGCAAAATTCTGGACAATGGAATATATTGAGTATATGCAGAGCACTGAACAATGTTCAGTTCAGAAGCAGGGAGTATTTAGCAGAAAGTAGTTTTGAGACAAGGCTAAAAAAGAATAGGGGAATTCCACAAGTTACATGGCAAAGACAAAATCAAGAGATAAGAAGTGGTTTATATAATAAAAAAAGTTTATTGATGATAAAATAAAAAAGCTTCCTTTTACTAAGTATTGTGAGCCTTGACTATAGAAGATGTTAAATAAATATTAATTCGATAAATGTGTTATCTCATTTAATTCCCCAGACAATTAGATGTAGTAGGAATAATTATTTGCATTTTATACAGAAAACTGATGAGTGAAAAGCAATTAGCAACTTGGGCAAATCCATGAAACTTGTAAGTTGTAGAATTGAGATTTAAAATCACTTTATTGGATTCTTTGCTTATTCGTTCTTGTGTGCCCCAGGAAGGGAATTCAAATACAGGTACCATAACACTCACAGGCTCAAAGATTTATTTGTCATTAAAGAAATAGAGTTCAGAGCAGAGAAACCACTTGAGGAAAATGATGTACCAAAGTCAGTGTCAGATCTATCACAAGAGTGGCTAAATGCAGAGTTGATAATGCACTGGTCTTAGGTTGTCATTCCACCTGTTAGTCATAGCTAAATTCTGGGATAGGGACAGTAAGCTAGATTGGCAATTGGAACAGCTATCATTGTTACAACAAAATTCCACACCATGTTTATTAATGATTTAATTTACATAGAAACAATAGCTTGAGTCATTATTCTGTAATGGGTTCTTCATATCTGGTCTTTTCAATCTACCTTTAACTGATTCCTTAGAATCCATCTAGTGTAGGCATAAATCTATTAATTTATCCTAACATCATTTTCAAAAGATAAAAAGGATAAATTGATATGAAAGGAACCCACATTTTAGAATTAAAAAACTAAATATTGCTACTTTAACAGTTAAATATACATAAACACATGTTTATATCATATATAATTATTACTCAAATGAGATGTCCCTATAAATATATGTGCAAGTATCTAAATATATACATTTTGAGACACTACCCTCCCAATCTGGATGTGGGTGATTTTGACTCAGTTGCCAATAACTCAGTATAAAATGTACCTAATTCTACTGACATAGTTCAAATATATTATATCTTAAATAAAAGCATGAATACTTTGTTTTAAACAGGCTACTCAATGAAATATATGATTGGAAAATATTTTTGATTATAAACACTGAGCACAAATGAAATACAAATACAAATGGGTAAATACAAACCAATATACCCCATCCTGATCCTCAGTCACCACAAGAAAAAAAAAACACAACAACATTATTTCAGCAAATTTTTTTTTTTTTTTGGGACAGAGTCTCACTTTGTTGCTGGGGCTAGAGTGAGTGCTGTGGCGTCAGCCTAGCTCACAGCAACCTCGGACTCCTGGGCTCAAGCAATCCTTCTGCCTCAGCCTCCCAAGTAGCTGGGACTACAGGCATGCGCCACCATGCCTGGCTAATTTTTTCTCTATATATATATTTTTTAGTTGTCCAGATCATTTCCTTCTATTTTTTAGTATAGACGGGGTCTCTCTCTTGCTCAGGCTGGTCTCGAACAACTGACCCTGAGCAATCCACCCACCTTGGCCTCCCAGAGTGCTAGGATTACAGGCATGAGCCACCGTGCCCGGCCAGCAAATATTTTTATATTTATATTTCTAAATAAATATAATATATTCTGTGTATTTATTCATATAATTGATATTCACTTTTTGTCAGTATGAGTCAGGCACTATGGTAGGCTTTTCAAATATATAATATCATTTAATTGTCATCTGGTTTTAAATTATAAAATTGTAATCTCTATCAATTAAAGCTACCAGTGGCCATGTAACACAGTGCTGGCCAGTGTGATTAGGCAGAAGACCCTTGAGAGGTATCTGTCCAAAAAGAAGGGTAGTGATTCTCTAGAAGGAAGCTTTTTGCATTTTTCCATTTACTTTTCCCTTCTCTCTGTTGGGAAAGTAGACATCATGCCTATAGTTGGTGCAGCATATTGCAATCATGGGGACAAAGGCCTACAGGAAGAAAAATATAGCAAAAACATAAAAGGAACCTAGCCTACAGATGTCATACTGAGTCAATAAACCAACTCTGGTTTTCTTATTATGTGAAAAAATGAAGTTGTAAATTTTTTGAATGACTGTTAGTTTCGGGCTAAAAAAATTACCACACAGATAGGAAGTGAGAGGCTAGGATAAAATCTGAGTATTGGCAATTACAAAGCCAATATTTTTTCTAATTTGCCAACCTGTGTTCATATTTTCAAGGATCTCACAGATTTTGTGGAAAGACAGGCAAATAAATAGCTAGAGTAATAGTAGCTAGAATATCACTGCTATAATTATTATAAACATAATTTCATTAACACTTTTTTTCCATGTAATTCTTTTTGACAGGCTTCTGAATTTTGGAGACCTAACCTTGGCAGAATCCCTTTTGCCCTTTCTACTGCTTTTCAATCTCTTTTCATTCATCCTCCTATAATGTGTCTTCTGGTTGGCAGGAGAAAATTTTTATCATAAGATAAAGAGGGAAAATGTCCATCATGACAAGAGAGCTTCATCCTGAAGATGCAAGGATGATTCAACATACTCAAATCTATAAATGTCATCCACAACATAAATAGAAGTAAAAACAAAGACAATATGATCCTTTCAATAAACACAGAAAGAGTATTTGAGAAAATACAGCACCCTATTGTAATAAGAATGCTTAACAAAAATAGGCATAGATAGGACTTACCTAAAAATGGTAAAAGACATATATGACAAACACAGAGCCAACATCATACTGAATGGGCAAAAAACAAAAGCATTCTGGCTTAAAACTGGGACTAGACAAGGTTGCCCTCTATCACTACTTCTAATCAACATAATGCTGGAAGTCCTAGCCAGAGCAATCAGACAACAGAAGGAAATCAAGGGCATCCAAATGGGGCAGAAGAAGTCAAACTATCACTCTTTGTTGATGATTTATTCTTATATCTAGAAACCCCCTAAGATTCTGGTATGAGACTACTGGAATTGACAAACAAATTCAGCAAAGTCTCAGGTTACAAAATCAATGTACAGAAATCAGTATCATTCCTATATGCCAACAGCAGTCAAACTGAGAACCAACTCAAAGACTCAATACCCTTCACAATAGCAACAAAGAAAATAAAATATCTAGGACTACACTTAACTAAGGAGATAAAGGATCTCCACAGGGAGAACTATGAAACACCAAGGAAGGAAATTGCAGAGTATGTAAACATGTGGAAAATCTTACCATGCTCATGGATCAACAATCAACATTGTTAAAATGTCTGTACTACTCAAAGTGATCTAGAGATTCAGTGCAATCCCTATTAAAATACCAACATTACTTTTCACAGATCTATGAAAAATAATTCTACACTTCATATGGAATGAGAGAAGACCCCATATAGCAAAAGCAATCTTAAGCAAAAAGAACAAATTGGAAGGCATTCATTTATCAGACTTCAAGCTGTACTACAAGGCTACAGTAATTAAAACAGCATGGTACTGGCACAAGAACAGAGACATAGACCAATGGAACAGAACTGAGAACCCAAATATAAAACCATCTTCATATAGCCATCTAATCTTTGACAAAGCAGACAAAAATATACACTGGGGAAAAAAATCCTTATTCAATAAATGGTGCTGGGAAAATTGGATAGTTACATGTAGAAGATTGAAACAGGAACCTCACCTCTCACCTCTCATAAAACTCAACTCACAGCAGATAACAGACTAAAACCTAAGGCATGAAACTATAAGAATTCTAGAAGACATTGTTGGAAAAACACTTATGGACATTGGCCTAGGGAAAGGATTTATGAAGAAGACCCCAAAGGCAATCACAGCAACAACAAAAATAAATAAATGGGACTGGATCAAATTA
This sequence comes from Avahi laniger, assembly GCA_963575035.1. Lineage (NCBI taxonomy): Eukaryota > Metazoa > Chordata > Mammalia > Primates > Indriidae > Avahi > Avahi laniger. The sequence continues at coordinate 29,861 of CAUYSK010010085.1, read as the reverse complement.
AAAAGCTTCTGAACAGCCAAGGAAACTATCATGAGAGCAAACAGACAACCTACAGAATGGGAGGAAAATATTCACATGCTACACATCTGATAAAGGGCTGATATCTAGAATCTATGCAGAACTCAGGAAATTCAACAAGAAAAACAAACAACCCCATTAAAAAGTGGGCAAATGACTTGAACAGAAACTTTTCAAAAGAAGACAGACTAATGGCCAACAAACATAAGAAAAAATGCTCAACATCTCTAATCATCAGGGAAATGCAAATCAGAACCACAATGAGATATCATTTATCTCCAGTGAGAATGGCTTTTATCAAAAAGTGCCCAAACAATAAATATTGACATGGATGTGGAGAGATAGGTACATTCATACACCGCTGGTGTGACTGCAAACTAGTACAATCTCCGTGGAAAGTAATATGGGGATACCTGAAAGAGCTAAAAGTAGAACTACCATTTGATCCAGCAATCTCATTACTGGGCATCTACCCAAAGGAAAAATAGACATTTTATAAAAAAGACATCTGCATTAGAATGTTCATAGCAGCAGAATTCACAATTGCAAAGATGTGGAAACAACCCAAGAGCCCATCAGTACATGAGTGGATTAATAAAATTTGGTGTATGTATACCATGGAGTTCTACTCAGACACAAAAAACAATGTTGATATAGCACCTTTTGTATTATCCTGAATAGAGCTGGAGCCCATTCTACTAAGTGAAGTATCACAAGAATGGAAAAACAAGCACCATATGTACTCACTGTCAAATAGTTATTAACTGATCAACACGTATATGCTCATATTGTAGTAACTTTCATTGGGTGTTAGGTAGGTGGGAGGGGGGGATGGGATCTATATATTCACACCTAATGGGTGTGGTGCACACCATCTGAGGGATGGACACAGTTGAAGCTTTGATTCGGGCAGGGATAAGGCAATATATGTAACCTAAACATTTTTACCCCTGTAATATTCTGAAATTTAAAAAAGAATTTGTTCATTTTCTTATTTATTTGCTGATTGCACAGGTAATATTGGCTATGTTCCTTTTGAAATCGTTTTCAAAAAATATAGATAAAGTCCAAGTTCTTCTTGAGCATACCTGCATATCACCAATTCCTCCCTGGGGATAATCTCTGGAGTCATTTGTTAATGTCTGCAGGCCTTTGCCAAAGCATTTATGGAGTGTGTATGTATAGATGTGTGTCTACACATACATGTGTGTGTGCATGTGTCTGTGTAATTTTGGTTTGTGTATTTTTAAAAACCTAAATGCTGTCATTACTTTTATATCATCTTGTAATGTATGTTTTCTATCCCTTTGTGTAACTTTCCAGAGATCTACCTCAGTTTTTAATGGCAGGAGAAGTTAAGTTAATGGTGAATCATCTTTAAAATAATTTTTAAAAGAATCTATTTTTAGAACAGTTTTAGACTTACAGAAAAATTGAGAAAATAGTACCCCTATGCCTTTCACCCAGTTTCCCCTATTATTAACATCTTAACATTTGTTACAATTAATGAACCAACTGAAGTTTAGTTTAGTTTATGAATAAATGATTAAATTTATTAACTAAAGTCCATAGTTTATTCAGATTTCCTTGATTTTACTTAATATCTTTCTCTGTTTCAGGGCCCTCCCCCCCAGGAGACCACATTATATTTAGTCATCGTGTGTCCTTAGGCTCCTCTGAACTGTGACAGTTTCTCAGACTTTCTGTGTCGTTGCTGACCTTGACAATTTGAGGAGTTCTGGTCAGTGCCCTTCAGTTGGGATTTGTCTGATGTTTTTCTCATGAAGAGACTGGGGTTATGGATTTGGGGGAGGAAGATCACAGGCAAAGTGCCATTTTCATCACATCATGAATGTACACTATCGACATGACTTATCACGGTTGATTTTGACCTTGATCACCTGGATGAGGTAGTGTTTGTCAGGTTTCTTCGCTATAAAGTTATCTTTTCCTCCTTTTCATTTTGTATATATTGGAAGGAAGTCACTATTCATAGTTCTACATTTAAGGAGTGCAGATTTATGTTCTCTTCCTGGAGGGCAAAGTATTATGTCTATGTAAATTAAAATTCTCTTTCACAAGAGATTTGTCTCTTCTCCCACATTTATTTAATTTATTCAATCATTTATTTATATCTGTATGAACTTATGGATATTTTATTTTGTACTTTGAGTTATAATCCAATACTACTTTATTTTCTTGCTCAAATCGCTTCAGCTTTGGCCACTGAGAGAGCTTTTAGTTAGCTCTTATGTCCCTTTGACATACTCCCACCAATGTAGGTTTTGTTTTTGCTTTTTTGTTTTAAGCACTTTCTTACTTTGTGGAGCTACAAGATGCTCATCATGTGTATTTCCTACCCTGTCCTTCAATCAGCCATTTCTCCAAGGAGGCCTTGTTCCTTTTATTGGAGAATGGTATATGAAACCAAGATCTTGGCAATAGGCGTGCACTTGTGGTGAGCAAATTAATTGTTCCAGGAGTGCCAATTCAGGAAAAACAAAAATGTCTAAGGATTACATTTTTAAATCAAAATGAATAGAATTTAATTCAAAATTGCTATTGTTGAATCTGAAGGAAAAATGTGTACTTCAGAAACATTTTTACTTTTTGGAAAAGAATGTGAAAATCTAGACATCTTTGAGAGGCAGATTTTTCATCTTTTGCAGCTTGCATATATGTAACATTTTGTAATTCACAAAATGATATCATGTGATCCTGCCCAAGTAGATGTTATCATTTCCACTCTATAAATAGGGAAACCAAGGCACAGAGGAGTTTTGTGACTCTGCCCACCAACATCACAGATGAATTGAAGCTAGAATTAGTTTATTCCAGTCAAAGCAAGATTTTGGGCTGAGATTTTGACAAAGAGCTAGGAAATACAACAGTGAATAATTGACAGCCCCAGTACCCCCTTAATTTTCCAGATCTTCTCTCTCTAGCGTGTCTCCAGATTATGTAAGACATTGTACTTGTGCTTGGGAGGAACGGGTTCTCCCAGGTGAAGCAGGTTTTGAGACTTGCCCTTTCCCCTACAATACCTCTGCTGTGTAAAAGCAGAAATGAGTTCTTAGGCGGTTTCCTAAAGCCAGACTGGGGGCTCAAACTCAAGTACCCACAGTGCCAGACAGGTCAAATGAGTACAGCATGCCAGGTATAAGACAAGCCACAGCACAAGTGTCATGATGAATGGTGGCTGCCACCTGGCCTTCATCACATCTACTACCCAGCAGGAGAGCAGCCTAATCATTGACAGGTAGGCTGTAGGCCTAATGTTGCCACATCCCTTCAATTTTTCAAGAGAAAAGCCCTGAGCAGGCCAAGACTGTGTGGTTTCAGCTTTCAGGCTACTTGTTGTTTTGTTTGTTTTGTTTTACTAATTTTTTTTTTTTTTTTAAAGACAGAGTCTTACTCTGTTGCCCACGCTAGTGTGCAGTGATGTCATCACAGCTCACTGCAACCTCAAATCCTGGGGCTTAAGCCATCTTCCTGCCTCAGCCTCCGGCGTAGCTGAGATTACAGGTGAGTGGGCTATTTTTTTTTTTTTTTTTTTTTTTTTGTAGAATGGGGTCTCCCTTTGTTGTTCAGGCTGGTCTCAAACTCCTGGCCTCAAGTGATCCTCCCGCCTCAGCCTCCCAGGGTGCTGAGATTACAGGTGTGAGCCACCTTGCCTGGCCTTTATTTTAGTTCTGAGCTAGCATTTGTTCATCATTGTCATAGGCACTCGTTTTGCCCAAGGTCATTTGGGTGACAATATTTGCACATTCTTTCAACAGGCACTTACTGCATGTAATTTTCATTCAGGAAATATTTACTGATCTCATATTACAATTGTTCCAGACCGTGGATACAGAGATAATTATTCTAAGATTATCCAACATGTGTGGAGTGCGTTAGCTTGGGACATATTATCAACTGATAATCCTCATTCCCTATAGTATAAATATTTATTTGAACATCTACTATGTGCTCCCACTATGCCAGTCATCAAGGATGCTATGATGACTGAGATACGTCCCCACTTTAGGTTACTTCTAGTTTAGTAAACTGTCCCAGTTGAGGTGGGAAAATAGTGGAGTCACAGGAAGGATTTAAAAGAACATTATAGGTTGAATATGCCTAACCCAAAAATACAAAATCCGAAAGGCTCTAAAATCTGAAACTTTTTGAGTGCTGATGTGATGCTCAAAGGAAATGTTCATTGGAGCATTTCGGATTTCAGATTTTTTGGATTAGGGATGCTGAACCATTGCAAATATTCCAAAATCTGAAAAAAAAATTGAAATCTGAAACACCTCTGGTCCTGAGCATTTCAGATAAGGGATACTCAACCTGTATTTAGAGATCCAGATATACTCTTATAACCAGGGCAACATCTGCTTTCCTGCCTTGTATAAATTCTAGCACAGTTCACATGCACATGTGGGTGCTTAATAAATGCTCTTTGAAGGTGATGATAATGAATTGAGATACGGAAAATCTGAAACTGCTTTCTAGGAGCATGGCTCAGGGGGTGGAATGCTTTAGAAAGAGTCCCTGTGCGAAAAGGCAAAAGAAATTGGGGTTACTAATAACATATCATGAAGAAAAGAAGGTTAAGGAGAATTTAATAGCCATCTTCAAATATCTAAAGGGATATTACTCATGTGTTTTAAACATCAGTTCTTGTCTACTAAGGACAGGACATGAGGGAATTATCTTAAATGGGAGCAGGAGGGACTTAGATTAGATATCAATGGGGGGAAAATCGCAGCTGAAAGGATTGTGAGATGCTGGAAGGCAATGTGATTTAGTGAAAGCACATGGTTATTTTAAGAACAGGGGATACAGATGATTATTGGGGGAAATGTAGAGCTTGGGCCTTCCAAGTCAGCCAGTTACTAGTTGTATAATCTTGAGCAAGTGACTTCACTTTTCTGAGGCTCAGTTTCCTCATTTGTTAAATGGGAATAATAACATCTATTTATTGGATTGTTATGAGATTAAATTATACTAAGTGCACAAAGCCATTAGCCCAAGGCCTGGCACAGAGTAAGGCTCAACCAATGATGGATGCCATCCCTTACTGTTAATCAGCTACAGTCTTACCTGGAAAAAAATACCCTACACATAAACATAAACTCCATTTTCAGACACATAGAACAAACAAACAAACAAATACACTATTGTGTGTGTTGTGGGCCTTATAGTCTCTCTGAGGACACATGATGTGAACACTCAGAAAGTTAAATAAATGTAAAATTAAAATAATGGAGTCAATGGATTGAAGTTGTTTATACATGGAATCGGTAAAATATGTGAGCACTTAGAACAGTGCTTGGCACCTAGGAATTGTTTGCCCTTGATAGAACAAAATAACAGTCAAGGCAAGATCAATTTTTAAGTGAAAAGTTCAGAAAGATTTAAAGGAGTGCTCCCAATTAATGTAAGCCAAACAGGTGGATAAGATTTGAATCCACCAATCTATAAATACCCAATGCACTTGCTCGGAGGGATCTTGGTTGTCTCAAACCATGATCAATTATTCACTATTTGGGTGTCCTATGCTTTTATTCTTAAAACATTTCCAGGCACTACTTTGAATATCTGACTTGTCAGTTTTGAAGAAAAGCAGTTATGTGGCTCTGATATTTTGAATACACCCAAGAAATAGTCCTCTACGTTGTGATTGCACTCTGTAAACTTTAGTTCATAGCAATTATAACTCTGCAGCACATTTAACTTACTAATATTTATTGAAATATTTTTAGCTGCAAAAACATTTTATGTTCACTATTATTTATTAATACCCTGTTTTAAAATATTACACATAAAATTTATTCCAGTGCACATTAGTAAATAAATTATGCTTGTAATTTCTAATGCATTTTTAATTATAAATTTATCCATGTCTACCTTTATTTATGATAGCGGTGTCTCACTGTTGAACATACTGTATATTAATGGAGACACTGTTAATTATGCATTCTTGGAAGTTGCATTCGACAAAACATACGAGTCTGTTTTTTACATTCTAAGTACTGCAAACATCAATTAATTTAGGAGTTGGCACTCGCAGTACTAGCTAACCTTTAAAGCAAGAAACTGGTTATAGGGCCTGAAGCTGGTTATAGGGCCTGAATTTTGGGAAGGGACATGTAGCCAGAGAGATACTAAATTCCAGCCAGATGTTCCACTTTTACCTCAAGTACCTAAAAAGGGATCTTCACCAGAAATAATATTCAGCATGAAAATTCAATAGAACAAAGCCCAGTGAATCTGCCAGCCCCCAGGACCAATCTGTACTTAAATAGTATCCTCAAAGTGTTACGTTTAAGATTTTCTGGTTGGTTAATTCTGTGATTCTGTTCTACTCACCGAATCCACCTTATTATAAGCAATACATTTGCTTTAAAAAATTCTTCACATTGAAATGTCATTTAAATTTGAAAAAAAATGTTATATTGCTTTCTGAAATTACGCACTTTTAGAGGGCTTCTCTAAAATAATTTAAATGGATTTTTGACACCGAATTTACTCTTTTCCTGGAATTACTTTGTACCACGGGAGTATAAATGCCTATGTTTTCTCTATGGGAGGAAAAACATTTCAAAATGAGAAGAAGCCAAAATTAGGAAAATAGCAGGGAAACATATTAACATATATAAAATATTAAGAATGCACATTTGCAGAGAAACTACAAGGTGCCTCCATTATCCCAAAGCTTTGGCAGGGCTTGAAAGAGTGTTGCTTTCATCCGATTATATTTACTCTGGGCTTGTTGTCATGTTTGGCAAAGCGATATTTTCCGTGTACAAATAATGCTTATAGAAAATGAGATTTCCAATTGCTTCATGTGCATGTTTTGAGCATCTTTTCATTTAACACACATTTTACCAAGTGTTTATGGTATTTTAAGCTTTTTAGTGTATAAAAAGAAATAAAACTCTCATTCCTCATGGCCTATCAAGGAGACAGATGTGTGTTGAAAGAACATCAGAAAACGTTATAAACATTCAACATAGAGAATCAAGCTCTTCATGTGGCCTGTTAGGAAGAGGAGTTCTGGGAAAGCTTCCTGGAGGAAGTAGCATGTGAACTGGGTCTTCAGGAATGAATAGGATACACTTAGAAATGGTTAATATGGCTTATACATATATCCACAATAAAAATATGTTTTTAAAAAGCACTTGCATATTGTAATTTATTCTTTTAGAATTCTGCCATTATGTTACATAGAAAGCCAAGACAGCCACTAGAGAGGCCACAGGAGAAAAACCCAAAGTACCCTGGCCAACATCTTCAGCCATATGGGTGAGGCTATATTAGTCCTTCCAACTATTCTAGTTCCCATCTAATGCAATTACATGAGCAAGCCCAGGGAAGACTGGCAGGAGAAGCACCCATTAACCCACAGAATCCTGAGAAATAATAAATGGTGTTTGTTTTAAGCCATTAGAATAAAATGAATAGGAGTTTACTTAGTGGAGAGGGAAAGGGTGATTGAGGCTTGAGCAGGATGTTAGGAAAGCAAACACATAAAGGGACCTGCTCCCTGCTGCCCATCTTGGTGTGCCGGGCCATAAAAACTGGCATTTATGGAACCAGGCACTGTTCCAAGTACTCTTCACTGAATTTTCAAAACAGTCTAGATGAGAAAACTGAGACACAGAGAAGGTAGGTAACTTGTGAAAGGCTGCGTAGCAAGTAGATGTCTTTGAACCTCTGCCCACTGCCCCCTTTCTAATCCTGGGAACCAAAAGCAAACTTCCATCCCCTAATGTGGCTGCCTTTCCAAGCTGGACATGAAGGCTGTGAAACCCAATGGTTATGGATATACTGAGCTATGGTTCCCTCTGCCTTCATGTCTGTTGGAGTCCCCTAGCCAGCCCCTGGCCCAGCACCATCAGTGTGCTGTAAAAATATTAATTTTCCATGTGTGTTAGCTCTCATGGTCCTACCACCATACACGCTAGGTCAGGAGGTAGGTCAATGTGAGCTTTGCTCTTTAATGCCACTTCCGTCCTCGGGTACAACTCTGCCTTCTTGGAAGTTCATGCCATCTAGTTGTCCTCTCCTCTCTCCTCCTCATCTGCCTCCCTCCTCAATGCTGTTCCTAAGTTGCAGAAGAGTGTGGGAAGCACCTCTGGTTTCCTTTTCAGCCCACATCTGTCCACCATCCTGGGAGCTTTGGGGGTCCACAAGCATTTCTTCACCGTCTCATCTTCAGTGATTTTTCCTCCACTCCACTTCAGCTGGGCCCCCACTCCCACATGGCTCTTCGTCCAAGGTTATTTGTTAAAACATCGGTCTCTGACAATAGCTTCCACCTTTGCGCATTGCTGCATCAGTGACTTCCATTATACCTGTACTGGGACCTTCAGGCCAGTGACGTCAGTCTTTCTGGAATTCTCTTATTTCCCTATCTGGCACATATTCTGTGGCCCTTTGGTTTAAGCACTCTTAAAAGCTGAGATCTTAAACTCCTTGACCCCATCACACCTATCTGGAAAAACCCCTTCCTTGGATTAACCCAACTTCTTGCTAGCTATAGAAAAATCACGCAAGCCATCATATTAGTATCACCATAAATTCAGCGTCTTCCTTTTCAACTAGACTCTCAATACTGTCCTTGAAATCTTACCATATATCCCTGCATACCAACTTGCTGCAGTAACTACAGTGTTTCAAACTTGACTATAAGCTTCTTGAGGGCAGGGTCCCTGTCTGGCTTTTTCACCACTGAATTTCCAGTACCTTGGACAGGCTTAATACACAGGGACATTCAATAAGTACCTTTTTACTAATTGAGGTATAGTGATAGTGGTAAGCATTCGATAAATGCTAGCCACATGCCAGGCTCTGTTCTGTGTGAGTTACATGTATTAGCTCATTTAATCCTCACAACAGCCCAGTGAGGTTAGTTAGGACTTTTGTCATTCCCATTGTACAGATAAGGATATTTAGAGAGGCAGCTTCGAGTGATGAAGTCACAAAACTTGCAGGTGGCAGAGTGGGCATTCCAGCTTTAGAACCTATATAAGCTACAATTGATTTCAGTTTTAGATAGGTTGAGTTTAACATGCCTAAGGGACAGTCAAGCAGCTGTGCTTCAGATTGGAGCTCGAGAGAGGGGAAAATGGAGAGGAAGATTTAGGAGGGAATAGATAACCTGGTGACCTCAGAAAATCAAATATCCAAACTTGTTAAAGGGGGTCTAGCTCAGTGGTAGAGCATTTGACTACAAACTTGTTCACACCTGTTGCTTTGGTGAAGTGTCTCCAACAGTCTCCCTGATGGAACCATCGTGGTGTGTGTACAAGAGTGCATCTGGGTGCTAAGGTGCATTTTTTTTTCCAGTATAGGTATGTGGTAAGAGATCAATCATGCACAGTCATCCACTGCATAATGACAATGACAAGCTGTGTGTAGGATGGTGGTCCCATAAGATTATAATACAGTACTTTCACTGTACTTTTTCTATGTTTACACGTTTTAGATACACAAATACTTCCCATTGTGTTACAATTGCCTACAGTATTCAGTACAGTAACATACTGTCCAGGTTTGTAGCCAGGAGTGAGCCATATGCTATACCACATAGCCTAGGTGTGTAGGAGGCTATACCATCTAGGTGTGTGTAAGTACACTCTGTGATGTTCGCACAACCATGATATCACCTAATGATGCACTTCTATCCTCCTCATTAAGTGACACAACTGTATTTGAATACATGGGCGGATCCATGGTGTATTTGTTGGTGACGTTAAAATTGGGTAGCAGTCCCCCAAGGCTGAAATTCAACTTAGACTTTTTTCTTTTGCTAAGGTGCATTTTTGAGAGACTTCGCAGATTATCTCTTATGTGGAAGAACACTACATTGCACTGCTTGAGTCCTTTTTTTCCCCTTCTCGGTGGCTTCCCCCACCGATTTCCTCTGAGAGAAAAGAGAGAGAGAGAAAGGGAGACAGCACAAACATTCAGCTCCTATTCTGTGCCAGTCCTCTTACATCTCACTAAAACCTGGCAGTTCTTGAGGAATATGAGTATCATCTCCATATTACAGATAAGAGAAATAACTAACATTTACTGCGTGTTTATTATTTTTAGTGCTGAGTGTTTTTCAAGCATCATCCCATACTATTCCCACAGCAATACTCTAAATTTGGAATTATTGCTATTGATGGGAAAACTGAGGCTCAGAGAGGAGAGGTGTCATGTCGGCATTTGAACCTAGGTCTTTCTGATATAGAGCGGCCTCATCACTAATTCTGGATGCATTGAGGGCTTTTTTCCATGGAGGTGGGGAGAAAGAGGAAGATTCGACGGAATCAACCAGCTAAAGTTGGTTGATTTCTGCTCAAGGAAAGTTCAGGCGCTGGCACATCTTGCCAGAACTCCCAGTCGATCCCTGACCCAGGCCTTTCCTGAGGCCGAAGAAGCAATGCGCATGCGCACGGCCTCCCGCCCGGCCCCGCCCCCCGGGAGGGCACCGCGCTTTGCCTTCAGCTCTGGGGCTTGCGCACTACGTCCCCAGCCAGAGGCTCCTTCCCGGCCGGGGACTTCCGGAGCACAGGGGTGTGGTTCCGGGTCGTAGCGCGGCTCGGGGCAACAGGGCTGCTGCTCGGCGGGCCGGCGGCGGCTAGCAGCAGGGGCATGAGGGTGAACCCGGGAAGCGGCAGCTGAGCGGGCCGGGAGGAGCGCCGGTCCCGTGGATCCCAAGAGTGCAGAGCTCGGGGCAGGGGCCGGGAGGCGTGGGGGAGCCGGGCCTTCCCCTCAGGAACGTGTTCCGGGGCCGACCCGGCCCGTAGTGTGGAAGCAGCTTCAGGTAAAGGTTGCCCCAGCCGCTAGCTCCCTTGCTCGCCCGCCAGCCCACCAGCTCGCCCGCCCGCAGGACCTAGCGGCCCCCCTCACTCCTCCGGTGTCGGCGCTGCCCAGCGGGCCTCCAGTCAGGCCCTTACTCAGCTTGCCTGGGAGCAGCCTTTTCCTGGCCCTTTCCAGAACCGGAGGCTGTCAGGAGTCTGACAGCCGGGTGTGTGATTTGGAGGAGGAGAAGCTAGCGGACCTGGTAGTGTTGGGGTGGGGGCGGGCGTGAAGTTGGCTCTGGCAGTTTCTGGCCCTGCAGCATATGGGTGCCCTGGTCTTCATAATGTGAAAACTTAGTTTTTCAAGCATTGCCTGTTTGGTCCCTGTTTCCTAGCCCCTTCTCCCCATCCCCCAGGATAAACAGCCTCAGAGCCATTTTTCTAGCTAGAATGCTGCTGGAACTTTGATTCAGTTTGTTTATGGGAGCGGCAAGGAGTAGTCTAGATTTGTTTAAGGCTGAAAAAAAGATTGTAGTTTAAACAAGAATATTTGACCAGAGACCCAGAAATTGGTTAAAAGTTCATTTTGAATGCAAGTAATTTTTGAAGCCCACCGCAGTACCTGGAACTGTGCAAAGCACCAAGTTGTTAAAAACCAAAATCAACATCTACAGAGTTCAAAACTTTCCAAATGTGAACAATCAAATGGAGACACATCAGTTTAAAAAAAAGTCAGCATTCTCATTCTATTTTTGACAAGCAGAAGGGGTGGATCCCTAATGTTAAAATCCACTCTAGCAGAAAAGGAGACACCATATTTTATTCCTCATGTTTTATGAGCCCTCACAAGGTGCTCAGTAAACACTGAAAGAGTTATTGATGAAGTGATAATTATTTTCATCTTTTTCAGTTTACACACCTGCAAGATTTCTGGAGCCTATGGGGCATGCTGGTAGCCCCTTTCCTGTTCAGCTGTGTGCTCATACCTACCTTCAGCTAATGTGAGTGCCAGACTGCACTTATGTTCCTCTACACCTCCTTATCTGGCTCCTGGCTACCTTTCCCGTTTATGCTTGAAAAGGTCCCCTTCCTTAGGGGGACCTTTGATCCATTACCCTAGATAAGCAGGGTCTCAGATCACTTTTGTTCTTTCCTATGTCCATTATTTTTTATAGGACATTCTACCTACCCTGCCTAGAAGGTTTCCCTTTCTCTCTTTCTACCTATTGAGGTGCTACCCATGGCCCAGCTAAAGTGGGCCTTCCCCAACCAATTCAGGACAACACAAGCTGCAAATGATTTCTTCTCTGGAATCCTATAAACTCTTATTATTATATCTATAATTATTTCATTTAGCAAACATTTACTGAGTATGGATATATGCCAGCTACCATGCTAGGCAATGTAGAGATAAATTGGCCTCAGTCTCTGCCTGCAGGGAGCTCAATTTAGTGACAGAGATAAGGAAATTAATAATTCCAATATTGCTAAGTACACTGTGTGAGAGTTCTTTTTGTGAGACAGTAGTAGTACAGAATGGGAATGGATCGTTAACTTTCGAGGGATAGGATATGGCCAGGTAATGCTTCATAATGTGAAGTAAACGAAACTCTATTATTTACTACATGTTATATATAGGCGTCTCTTGTTTAATCATTTTAACTTCACTTTACAGATTAGGAAGACTCAGGATAAATTACACACTTGGTATGAGACAGAGCCAGGGTTCAAATCTAGGCCTGTCTGATGCCTAAATCTGTGCTTTTTCCATTACATGTCTTCTTTTTCGCACCATAGCTTTCTTTATGGAAGTACATATTGAAACAACTATACAAGAGAAAAAATATGAATGGTAAAATAGTACAGAAATCCTTTAAATACAGAGAAGACTGTTCTCTTTCAGGCCAAGGAAATGGCAGGTGGGTCAGCTCAACCTTGAATATGAGTAGAGAAGATAGTCTACAGAGAATAAGCACAGACTCTGGATTCAAATTCCTGGTCCCTCCTCTTACTGGATATGTGGCCTGTGGCTCATAACTCTAAGCATCATTTTCCTCTAGGGGTTGGGATAGGGAATAATAAGGACCACTTGGAGTGTTGTGAATATTTGATGAGCTAATGTGGATAAAGGGCCTGGTACATGGTAAGGTCTCCCAAAATGATAGCTGTAATATGCAGAGATATATTGCTTGTGGCATGGTGTTAGAGTGGTGAATGAGTTTACAGCCTGAATAAAGCAAGCCATTGCTTTTAGCAGGTTACCGAGATGTGAAATTGGAAGGACAGTAGGAGTCAGAGTCAGTGAGGGCTTGAGTGCCAGGCAAGAGAGATAAATACTGGTCTCTGCTCATAACTTTTCTGGTTTATAAGTACTTTGGGGATCTATAATTCATTCAACAGTGCCAGGCAAAATGTTAGATCTTGGGGATACAAAGAGGAATAAAACTTTCCCCACCCTGAAGCTGAGGGAGATGTATGTGCTAGTGAACTGTAGTGCTATGGATACTAAGGTCGAAGTCCCCACAGGAGTACCGGAGAGCACAAAGAAGGGAATCCTGATGATGGTAGCTAATGAGTACTTACTGTGTACCAGCATTGTGTTAAATGCTTTATCTCATGTTTTTTCTTGTGTGAAAAGGTGCAGTTAGCATCCTGATTTTACAGATGAGGAAACTAGGCCACAGAGAGGTTAAATAACGTCCTTGAGTTTATACAGCTGGTGGAGTTGTGAGCTAGAGGGGACCATCTGCTAAACTCCGGAATCTCTACTCTTCAGTACTACATCATGTGGATGGGGACCCGCCTGGAGAGGCTTCAGGGAGGAGGTAGCCCTTGAGCTGCTGCTTTAGTGTGCTTGTCACTGTGCTGGGCAACGGAGATAATGAGGAATGGAAGTGGCCTCTGCACTGAAGGAGCTCATTGCCTAATCTGTCACTTTAAATATAGTTCCTTCTTTTTGGTGGTGGTAGGGGGGCTTGTTTTATTTGTTGATGCATAACTGAAGACTTCAGAAATTTTTGCAGCTTAGTAAATTTATATATTTCTGGCTGAGAGAATTTGCTGGAAATCTGTTATTCTGATTTATAGGCCTTATTAAGGATATAGCAATAGATACCAAATTATCATATGACAAAAAATACTGTTCAATTATAATTTTGCCCCATGGGTGGTGCCCTGACTTTGTTTCTGTGAGTTTGAAGTTTTTGAGAAGTTTAGGCTTAGAAGTTAGCACATTTCAGCTTGTGTTAAATTTAAAATGATTGAGTACTTGTATTTCAGTCATTTTAAATACTTTTGTATACTTTATTTCTTTTGATCTTCATAACTCTGTGAGTTAGGTGGCATTACAGTATCCCCATTTAACACAAGCAGTCTAAGGCTTAGTGGTTAAGTGTGTTACCCAAGAGTAACACAGCTAATGAGTGATAGAGTCAGAAAAAACCGGCCCCAAAAGAGTAAACAAGTCTTTATTAACTCAAGTTTTCTTTTGAGCATCTACCCCTGGGGTCTCCAAGCCCAACGTCCATTATGTACTAATAAGTAGGATGGGCCGTGGTGAACTGGAGAGCATGTGCCCAATCTAAAGGTGGCAGTCGCTGCTCAGTTCCAGTTGCCATGTGAGGAAGTGGGGCTAGTGTCCTTGGATCTTCTGATTTTTTTGAAAAAATACAGAAATCTGGATTTTAATGTATTTAGTTAAAAATTTGCCATTTAAAGAATTATGGTGTAGACCAAAACACATTTATGGGCTGTGTGTAATCCTAGGCTGCCTGATTATGAACTCTGATCTATTTGGCTGATGAAATTTTGGTACCCACTGTTCAAGCAGAAGATACAACACAGTGTTGTGATTGTTGATCAGAAGTCTTCAGGTGAATTGTCAGCATGAGTGGGTGTTGTAGCGTGTACTGATATCTTTTAAGTAGTAGCAAGGCAAATACTTTTATTATAAAATCAGGCTAAATTTCAAGAGGGATGGGGTTTGGATGACAAGATTGCCTCATAGACTTTTGTGCTATTAGTACTTTAAATGGTGCCAGATCTCTTGGTCTTCTCTACAGTAGCATGAAGTGGTATTGTAAATTTGTTAGACACTTTTGTTTACCTTATTTCCTTTAATCTTGGTAGTCCTGTGAGATAGGTGGTATTATAAAGGGGGTAATAAAAAAATTAGCCGGACGTGGTGGTGCACACCTATAGTCTCGGCTCCTCAGGAGGCTGAGGTGGGAGGATTGCTTCAGCCCAGGAGTTGGAGGCTACAGTGAGCTATGATCGGGCCACTGCCCTCCAGCCTAGGTGACAGAGCCAGACCCTGTCTCTAAAAAAAATTAAAGAGGGTAAGCATCACCTCTGGAGATAAAGAAATTGGTGCCCAGTAAATCACGATTTAAAAGAAAGTATACTTGACTGAGAGGGACTTGCAAACTGAATACACCTATACCACTAACAGTCTTTGGATTTCGATCACATCACTTACAAATCTTTGAATCTTTTTTTCCCTTGTGGATAGTAACGAGGAGTGAAATTCAAGACTTATTGAGGTCTTTTCAGGATGCCAAGCTTCTGATTCTAATTGATGTGCTTAAAGTCACACAACTGATTTTTGGCAGACTCTAGTGGAGAATGTCTCAAATCTAAAATGCTGCTCCTCTTCCTCTTGTTGGCAGGTAGGGAGCTACGACTCAGCTCTTCCCTCTGTTCTTTATTCATTACTTCCTCTGGGAAAGGATCTTGATGGGCCAGGCGCTGCCTGAATGCATACAGTGCCTGTTGCCTTACATACACACAAGATTGAAAGAGGGCATAGAGACACCTAGCAGAGTGAGAGAAATATGGTCAGGGAGTTCCCAGCCCAAGAGTTTAATTTATTTTTATTTTAATATCCAGCTTCCACAAGGTGAAAATTGAAGAAATATTGGTCTTCTAGATACTCGTTTTCATTCATACTCTATTGTATATGAAATAACATAGAATATAAAAATAGAATAAATCCTGAGCAGTCATTCAAAATTTATTAACTCTAGTTGGCAGCAGTCTAGATATATTGGGGAAATAGATTTAATATAGGAAACAGAAAAAAATTTGGACCAAAAATAGGAAACAGTATTAAGTAATTGAAAGTGAGAAAAATGGGAGAAGCCACTTAAAAAACCTGAAATTCTGGAGAGAACAAGAAGGTATTAAAATAACTCTTGGAATTAAGTTATGGTAATTGCTTGTGAAATAAATCGACTATTATGTCACATTTACCCCAAAATATATGCATTTTTGGATTCATAATATCCTATACTTAGGTATACTTTTATGAATGATTATATTATGGATGCAAAGTGGATGGAATGTGTAAAACTTCAAAAAAATAACATTTTTAAAGTTCCCTATGGACTCATTTTAAGATACTGTGTTATAAATAAGTACCATTTCGGCAGAGAAATTGGTGGAAAATTGAAGGAATGAGCTTGGCATGGTGGCTCATACCTGTAATCCTAGCTCTTGCGGAGACTAAGGCGGGAGGATGGCTTGAGGCCAGGAGCAACAGCCTGAGCAACATGGCGAAACCCTGTCTCTACAAAAAAAATAATTAGCTGGGTATGGTGACGTGTGCCTATAGTCCCAGCTACTCAGGAGGCTGAGGCAGGAGTATCTCTTGAGCCCAGGAGTTTGAGGTTGCAGTGAGTTATGATTACACCACCGCACTCTAGCCCCAGCAATAGAGTGATACCCTGTCTCAAAAAAAAAAAAAAAGAAAAAAAAGAAAATTGAAGAAATGGTTGAAAATAAGACAAATATTTAGTCTGAACTTTAGTTACTGACAGAAAGGAGGCTGATGATGTAGACTTGAGTCTTGAAGCAGTGTGAGGTGGGGCTTTATAGTCATACCCTCATGGATTTGAATACTGGCTGAGTATTTTTTTGCTTTTTTGTAGAGATGAGGTCTCTCTGTGTTGCCCAGGCTAGTCTCGAACTCCTGGCCTCAAGTGGTCCTGCCTTGGCCTTCCAAAGTGCTGGGATTACAGGTGTGAGCCACCACACCTGGCCCATAAATTATTTTTTAATTAAAAAAAAATTTCAGTTTGAAATTGGTATTAACAAATATGGGTGGAGCCAGTGACCATAATTTTGACCAATAGAATTTTCACTAATGCAGGTGATTCTGAAGTTATAAATAGATTGTATATTTTCAAGTTAGTTTTCACTTCATTTATTTTGCACTTAGAATATGGTTTTGTATATCTTCACATAAATGATCTTAAGATTCCCAGGCTAGCTTTCCTCCCCCTGCTCCCAAATCCTATTTAAGACAGTATCCTGGAAGAAGAGTCATATTTGTATTGGTGGCACCAGTGCCCCAGTGCTGCCATCACCTTTTCAGTGGCCAGCAGGACAATGAGTAGGCCTGTGACGGCTCTGTCTTTAGTTTCAGAGGGAGTACACTCCTACCTCTGAGGAGTTGGGGTTGGCCATTGGTTGATAGAGCTTGTTTGTAAGTTGAATGTTTATATGTTAGGGAGTGCTTTCTTGGTATGGAAAATTATAAGTGTGTTAAAAAGACAAACTGAGGCATAGTAAAATTTTAAAGCGTTTGTTAGAGCACACACAGCAATTTGTGAATTGGACAGCTCCAAACCAGAAGTGATTCAAGGGCTCCACTGAGAGGACACAAGGGGGAGGCTTTTATGGGAAGAACATGCAATTAAAGCAAAGAAAATATTTGATTGGTTACAGTTAAACAGTTGCCTTATTTGATCTATCCCATTGGAAAGTCCCTGGTTATGTAAGTTTGTTGGCTGCTTCTGACTGGTCGAGCTTAAGTTCTGTTGTTTGTTTTGTTTTTCACATAGATATTTACAAGAAATAGCTCAAGTTAATTTTTGCTTACGTTTACAAATCAAGCAAAGTTAAGCTCATTTATGGGGGGCCTAACCGGTTTTACCTGCTCAGGGATTCTTCAGGCCTGGTTACTGTTTTCTTTTTTTTTTTTTCTGAGACAGTGTCTTGCTCTGTTGCCCAGGCTAGAATGCAGTGGTGTCATCATAGCTCACTGCAACCTCAAACTCCTGGCCTCAAGAGATCCTCCTGCCTCAGC
This sequence comes from Avahi laniger, assembly GCA_963575035.1. Lineage (NCBI taxonomy): Eukaryota > Metazoa > Chordata > Mammalia > Primates > Indriidae > Avahi > Avahi laniger. The sequence goes on along the minus strand of CAUYSK010010085.1, from coordinate 11,969 downwards.
CTCCCAGAATTTTAGGATTACAGGTGTGAGCTACCACACCTGTCCTGTTTTTATTTATTTTAATAAGTGTGAATTTCTATCTCACTTTTTTTATTTTGTAAGAAAAATATTGAAGATCAAAGTTTGTTGGATTTTAATTTTTCTGGTCACAGTAGTCAGTAAAAGTATGAATATTAAAATGTCATGATGAATTGTTGCCTTTTACTCTTTTCTAATTATCACATACTTCATAATTGAAATAGTTTCAGCATGTGCAATTAAGCATGATGGCCAGTTAGGTTTGTTTTTTTCAAATGTGCATGATGATTCTCCTATATACAATATAAAAAACATGCAAAAAATTTAACAAAGTGTTCGAGCATATTTAAATTAGGAAAATATCAGGCAAGATGTTTCTTTTGTAAACTACTTCTGTCCAAAGCATTCTGTATATTATCAGAATGAAAAATGACAGCACTTTGTCATCTGTTCAAATTGATATTGCACTCTTTGCAGTGACAGCTGAAAAGGCCCACAGGTGCCATATAAAGAGGTGACCATGTTGTCATATTTCATTTCGGCATCCCTCTGCAAAGCCATAATTACCTAATTAGGTTGTTAATTAGGAGATTAGCATTTCACTATATTGATAGAATGCTCTTTACTGGCGTGGGGCTAGATACAGATTTGTCTGCCCTAATTTATAATCTCTGCCTGTTTTGTACTTATTTATTTGCTTAAGATCCTGGTGTGGGACAATTCAGTTACCTGAGAAACAGTTTGTTTACAAGCTAATGAAGCTTTGATCACAGGATTAAAGTGGCTGAGTTAAAATATGAACAGAATTAAAAAAGTGGTCACATCCGCAAAATGATAATACAAACTCCAAGTTGGTATAACTTGTATTTTTGTTAGCACAGGCAACAAACACATGATAAGGAAGGATTCATGTTGGTGGCTGGGCACAGTGGCTCATGCCTATAACCCTAGCACTCTGGGAGGGTAAAGCAAGAGGATTGCTTGAGCTCAGGAGTTCAAGACCAGCCCGAGCAAGAGCTAGTCTACATCTCTACTGAAAATAGAAAAAATTAGCTGGGCGTGCGCCTGTAGTCCCAGCTACTCCGGAGGCTGAGGCAGGAGGATCGCTTGAGTTCAGGAGTTTGAGGTTGCAGTGAGCTATGATGATGCCACTGCACTCTACCCAGGGCAACAGAGTGAGACTCTGTCTCCAAAAATAATAATAATAATTATTCATGGTGTAAAAAAAAATCCAAAATATAAAAATTAAGCTAGCCAAAGGATATTTTTTTAGTTATCTTTAATGACAAACCTCTATCATTTGTACTTGGGACTTATAAAATATTTTGAATGTTTTGAATGTATTTCAGAAACTGAACCTTGGTTAACGACTGCAGACCAGATATATTCAGTCTTCAGTTTAGACTTCCTTTGGTAGTCATGCATCAGGGTTTATTTCATTTGTACCTTCTGTCCTTAGCCTGTGCTTGGAACATTCTCTTCCCACAGTCTGCAGCCCTGAATGCTCATGGAATTTGAAGTATTTCACAGTAACCTTCACTTGGTGAGCTCTTTGGAATAAGCAGTTTTTATCAAATGTGTCTAACATTCTCTGGGGGAGTGGAAGGAAGGGAGATATGATTTCCTTTTATTTTTCACTATGTTTGTAATTTGCATTATACATACATTTTCTGCCTTTTTCAGTTAAGGTAATTAAGAGTGTCTGAACAATGTTATTAGCACCATTCTCACTGAGGTAGTTTAGCTCCTTATGATTTTTTTTTTTTTTGGTATCAGTATTAAAGTTGTAGAAATTGCAGGTGTGCTCAAGTCCTTTTTTTCCATTGTTTTGAAAAATTGCATTTCTATTTTATATCTAATTTTCTTTAACATTTAAAAAAATTAAAAATAATTTTATATTAAAATATTATGTGTAAAATCTTCCAGTCACTTTAGCTTTCTGCTTAATTGTACTGTTGATTTATCTAGTTAGAATTTGTTGAATCTATGTTAGGCACTAGACATATGTCTGGGAACTGAGCAATGAAAACTAAAGGCACAGTCCCTGCTCTCCTGGATCTTGCATTCTAGTAAGGGAAAACATAGCCTAGATTCAGAAGTAGAACCTAGCTTGAGAAGTGTTATTATTTAATAATGAGAGTCTAGGTGAGTATGAAGGAGCACCTACTCTGGACTTGATAAGGTCAAATCTTGCTGGGGCAGATGATATCTAAATTGGAATCAGAAGGGTGAAGAAGAAAGACATGTTGAAGCTAGGTGGCAGGACAGAGAAAATTTCCAGAGAGAAGTATTATATTAATAGCGTACGTATATATTCAAGGTTTGAAGTAAACAGAGTTCCTTATGGCTGGAGTAGAAAGAACTAAGGGGAAAAGTGGGAGACGGGGCTGCAGAGGGTAGGCAAGTTTCAGTCATATTAAGAAGTTTGGGAAGTCACTGAAAGATTTTAAGACAAGAAACAATTGCAATAGTCTAGGTGAAAGATGGTGGCTTGGATTAGGTTATTGAAATGAAGAGGGGTGGATGAAATTTAGAGAGAAGAATTAGAATGCACCGGACTGGTATTTAAATGGCTATAGCCTTCATAGAAAGGAGTCAAGGATCCTGATTTGGATATTCTATATGTTTTCTAATTTTATTTAACTTTGATAACAATGTTATTTGAGTACATCATAGATAAGGGGACCATAGTCTTATTTTCTACTTTGACACCAAAATGTGTAGCAACTAGTTTTCTTTTATGTGAATTGGGAAGGATACTAACATTCGAGTGTCACTTTTGGGCCCTGCGATGGAACAACAGCTTTGTGAGGATATGAGATAAGAACTGAGGCTCAGGGAAATTGTGACCTTACCAATTTTCTCAGCTACTAGGTGGTAGAATTGGGAGCATACCCAGATCTCCTAAGCCTTTGTGCTTTCTGTCATGCCATGTTGCCTTTCTTGTTTTATCTCCTTCAGTTTGTTTGTTCCAAAGTAAAGAAAAGGGAAAGGTTCTCCAGTGCATGGGGATTTGCTTCAGCAAAGTCAGAAGTTCTGTGGGGATTTCTGATAGAAAGATTAATCTCCCTCAACTAGAAATATAGATTAACTACCTCTACACAGGTCGTTAATATATATGACAGTTCTCTTTTCCCCAGGGGAAAAGACTTGGAAACTCCCATTTTCGTACGAGGATCTGACATCTATTTGATGCAATCAACTTGTATTACAAATTGTTAAAAAATTGTTTTTGAAGTGGGGTCTTGCTATATTGCCCAGGTTAGCCTTCAACTTCTGGGCTAAAGCAATCCTCTCACCTCAGTCCCCTGAGTTGCCAAGCTACTGTGCCTGGCTCACAAATTGCTTAAAAATTTTATAGTTACTATTAACAGTTCTGTTCATTTAAGTACTTTGTTGGTGTCCTTGTGTTGGAATCACCCGAACTAGAGGAAATCTAGGGTGCAACATGGATTCTTATCTTCCTGTGTTTCTATCCCTTTTCTTTTTTTTAATTGAGATATAATTTACATACCATAAAATTCACCGTTGTAAAGTGTACAATTTAATGATTTTTAGTATATCCTCAAAGCTTATATAACCATCAGCATTATCTAATTCCAAAACATTTTTGTCACCCCTAAAAGAAACCTCATGTCCATTGGCAGTCACTCTATTTTTCCTCCCCCAGCTCCTGACAGTCACTAATCTATTAAATACTTTCTGTCTCTACGGATTTACCTATTCTCTGTCTCTGTGGATTTACCTATTCTGAACCTTTCATATGAATGGAATTATACAGTATGTGGCCTTTTGTGTCTGGCTTCTTTTACTTAGTATAACTTTTTCAGGGTTCATCTATGTTATACCATGTATCAATACTTCATACCTTTTTATTGCTTAATAATATTCCATTGTATATATATATACCACATTTTGTTTATTTGTTCATTAGTTGATGGATATTTGGGTTATTTCCACCTTTTGGCTATTATGAATAATGCTACTATAAACATTCATATACAGATATTTGTGTGAACATATGTTTTTATTTCTCTTGGGTATATTCTTAGGAGTAGAATTGCTGAATCTTATGGTAACTCTTATGTTTAACATTTTGAAGAACTGCCAAACTGTTTTCTGAAGTGGCTACGTTTTTTTACATTCCCACCAGCAATGTATGAGGTCAGCCTCCTTCCTGCTTCTGCTCTCCTCTGGCTCTGTATTGGTTGGTCTGGGCTGGAAGCAACCCTAGGCTCTAAGAAGACAAGGCTTTTGTCTTAAAAGATGGGACATTTTCAATTTTTCCTCTGTTTAGCCAGTTCTATTCTATAAGCATATGTGTGCTGGGCCTTATATATTGGGCATTAGTGATAGGAAGTCAAATAAGGCTCATAGTTCTTCCCTCTCAAGAACTTCACAGTCCAGCAGTGGGACTTCTTATTAGGAAAAGAGAGGAAAGGGGAAAGCCAGTGAAGAAAGTAACTACTTGGAAATTCATGAATTTATACAACATGGATCCTAACTTTAGAATCTAGGCAAAGATTGGCTTTTTTTTTTAACAGCTTCTGGGGTTTTTTACCCCCTCATCCCACTCTTTAACTATTATTGTCCCTTGGGTTTTGTCCCTGGGTTCCTATTCTTCTTTACTTACATGTTCTCCTTGGGCAAAATTCACATCTATGGACTCATCTGTCCCTTATATGTTGATGTCTCCCAAATTTACTCAGACTTTTCTCCTAGGCTATCAGGTTTGTGTTTTGATGGATCTCTATTTGGGTAATCTGTAGACATCTCAGGCCGATTGTGTCTGAAACATAACTCATCTCCCAGCTACCTGCTAACCTGTTCCTACTTTTGAGCTCACAGTTTAATTTGTTGGTACTATCATGCAAGCCATAAACTTTTCCCTTCTCTAATCCTCCACATCTACTCAGTCATCAAGTTCTACCAATTTTTATCTCAAGTATTTCTTGACTATTTCTTGAATTCGTAGAACCATCTTTCACTGCTTTAGTCTAGCTTTCATCATCTCTTTCCTTTCACAGTTAGTCACAGCTTCATAACTAGTCTTCTGTGTTGTCCATCAAGTTAATCTTCTATACAACTGCCAGAGCAGTCTCTGAAATGCCAGTCGGCAACTTTGAACTCTGTAGTTTTAGTTACTAAGTACTACTAGTTCTGCTGTTTCTTGCCTCAGTGCCTTGTCTTATGCTGTCCTGTCTACTTGAAATGTTGCCTTTTGCCCCCTCTTCCAACCTTCCAACTTCTCATCTTTGAAGATTCATCTTAGACCAGGGAATAAAAGCAATAATAGTAATGGTAAACATTTGTATAGTGCTTACCATGGGTCAGGCACTATTATAAACACATAACATGTATTAATTTATTGAGTCCTCACAAAATCCTAAGAGGTAGCCACCAAAATCATTCCTATTTACAGATGAGGAAATGGAGACACACAAGTTACTTTCCCATGGCCCTATAGTGAGTGAGTGGCTGAGTCCAGATTTGAACCCAGGCAGACTGAAGCTTGATTGTTTGCTCTCAGCCTCTCCTACCTACCCTTTCTCAATCTCTACCATACCCTTGACTTCCCCACTACAAAGTATAGTTATCCTCTCTTTACTTCTCCAATAACTCATACATGGCCTGATGTTAATTTACAGTCCATAGAACAGATCTGGAGTCAATTACATTTTAAACATTTCTGATCAAGGAGCCAGCATTATAGATTACTTAATTTTTTTTTTGACTAAAGATGGCTAAGTTCGAAGTGACCACTTCCATTATCTTGACCTTAGTCATCTCTGTAAAGCCTTGTCTGAGTATCCAGTTTCATTTATTTTTTTAATTTTTAAAATTTTTTTTCTCTTTTTATACAGATAGGGATCTCGCTCTTGCTCAGGCTTGTCTCGAACTCCTGAGCTCAACCAGTCCTCCCCCCTCAGCCTCCCAGAGTGCTAGGATTACAGGTGTGAGCCACTGCGCCCAGCCCTCCAGTTCATTTAGATATTTTTTTCTTTGTCTCTCCATAGTACATTATAATAAAATTCTCTAGAATTGCTCTCATTATTTTAAATTAAAAATTTTTTTTTTTAAATACAGGATCTCAATATGTAGCCCAGACTGGTCTCAAACTCTTGGCCTCACGTGATCCTCCCACCTCAGCCTACTGAGTTGCTGGGATTACAGGCATGAGCCACCGTGGCTGGCTCAGCTCTAATTCTTTATTGTGACTGTTTATATACTTGTCTTTTCTTCCCTGCTTGACTGTAAGCTTCTTGGGGACAGGGACTGTGACTTAGCACTTTATACTCCTAACTCTCAACATATAGTAGGTATTCATGCATGTTGTATGAATGGATAAGTCTGTTTATACTCAGACTAGTGTAAGAAGTGGGTTAAGAAGATTGTTAGGAAGTAGACTTAAATTGGAAACATAAGGCAGCATATTGTGGTAGTCTGTAGCAGGATTCTGGAGTCAGGCTGCCTGGGTTTTATCCTTGCTCCATCTCTTATTGTGTGGCACTGGGCAAGTCTGTACCTCAGTTTACTGACTTATAGAACATGAATAATAATAGAATCTACCTCATTGTTTTGTGACTGACACAGTGCTTTACGTTTATTTGTTTAAGAGATGGGGCCTTGCTTTGTTGCCCAGACTGTGGTGCAGTAGCTGTTTACAGACGCGATCATAGCACACTGCACCCTTGAACTCCTGGGCTCAAGTGATCCTCCTGCTTCAGCCTCCCCAGTAGCTGGGACTATAGGCCCACACCACTGTGCCAAGCCTGCTTTTTAGATAAATAAGCAAATTTCTGGAATTTAGAGAATTGATTATTCTAAACTATATTTGGTGAAACATTTCCACCCTAACTGCAATATCATAGGCAGAATGAAGCCAGTCCTATTGTGTTATCCTCATGTTTGATCCAGCATGGTGGTGACTAAAAAAAAAAAAGTAGTCTAAAAGGTTATTAAAAAAATACCTGGAAAAGTTAATGCAGTTTGGTTAATAGTGATAACAGCAATTATCATTTATTGAGATTATGAAAGCTCTATTCAAATGAGAGTACAAAACACCTTTCAAAGTCACATAAAAATAGTTTGAGGATTATATGCTGGTTTAGATTATCTCATTGCTGTCTTCTATTCATTAGGAGCTGAATGAGTTTGATAGTTGACAGCTTATTTATTTTCCTTTCAAAAAGATATAGCTAGAATAGGAAAAGTCAGTAATATTACATCTTCAATTTGTAAAGTGCTCTTTTACTTTCTGTAAATATTCTATTTTGTTTTATAGCAGCATCCCTGTGATGTGGATAAATAGGACATATTTTATGGCTGTTTCACTGCAGAGGAAACAGAGTCAGAGGCACTTGACTCTCCTAAAGTCGTCCCATAGCATAAAAAAAAGTCATAAAGTCTCTAGACAGACTGGTGACAACAACCTGGAATTCTAGATGTGGCAACCCATTGTGTGTTTATATAATCATTTTTTCACTTTCTGGTAATATTAAATAGTTTCTTTTATGATAACACTCTGAGGATAACTTTATTGTTTACCAACGTTAACTCACGTAGTTATAGGAACTACCTTCCACATATAATAGCATTAAAAGATAGGTGGCAATTATGCCCATTCAAATCAGGCAGCATGGTTTACCTTTGAAGAGAGTTTGCTGGCAACATCTTGTTACTATTGTGATCTTCCTTGTCAAAAAGAGGGATTCCTTGTACCTCTCTACTTAGAGTCTGAACTGTGGTACAGGTAGTGGTATAGGTAAAACATGCAATGGAATTCTTCTGGCCTTTGAGGGAAAACAATATGAAGCAAAAACACACAAAACCTTTGAGAGAGTTTCCAGGATAAACTTCTTCCAGTCACATCCTCATCCTCCTCCCCACACGTGATCAGAATAGAATTTGAGAGCCTAAAAGGTCCTTAGTATAATTCAACATTCCATTTAACAGATGTAAAAACAGATGAGATTTAAAGAAGTGACTTGTCCAGGTCATGTAATTAGGTCCCTAGTAATTAGAGACCTGGAATTCAGGTTTCCTGAGTGGTCCTTGAAATAAACTATGTAGCTTTTCTTAATTAATGATTTGGTAACCTGAGAGCCAGGTAAGTGGAAATATTAATAAAACTCCTATTGAGTTCTTCCACTTGTTTAAACAAACTTCAAACACCGAGGAGATGATAAAAGGAAAATAAATCTTAGACTCTAGTGGGAGACCTATCTATTGAACCAGCACCATGGATAAGGGGCACCCCCCTTATTTGGGTAAAGGGGCCCTTTTTGGGAAACTCATGGCGCAGCCCCTTGGGAACAAGAAAGATTCATTTGTTTCTCTCTTACTGAATGCCATCCACATCTACTAGAGACTGGCTACATAGTGCTGGATAAGATAGTGTCCTTAAGAGTTTAGAAATTTAGAAAACTAACATATAAACAAATTATTATTAAAAAAAAGAAACCCTAGTGTGATTAGTTTGTTCTTTCATTTATTTGTTAATTCATTCCTTAACAAAGCAGCCAGAAAGATTCTTTTAAATGTGAGATAGCTATGTCACTGCTCTCTTCCCAGTCTACCGGTCACTCCCTGTTTCACTTGGAGTAAAAGCCAAAGGCCTTAGAATGATCTGCAAGGCCCTATACAATTTGTCCAACTCTTCCAGATCTTATCCTCTACTCCTTGTTCCCTGGCTGGACTCCTTGCTGCTCATTGAATAATGTCAGACATGTTCCCTTCTGCTTGGGCACTTCCCTCAAATGTCCACATGGCTTGTTCTTTCCCCTCCTTCAGTTAAGTCAGATACCACCTCAGTGAGGTTCTCCTTGACTATTTTATTTATAATTGCAACCTATGGCTCCACCCAGCATTATCCATTTCTCTGCCTCTGCTGTTTTTCTCCATAGCACTTCTCTATTTCGTGTCTGCCTTCTGCCCCCCATTAGAATGTGAGCTCCATGAGGGCAGGACCTTCTGCTTTTCTGCTGTACTTTCTGCATCTAGAACAGTGTCTGGCACATAGTAGGCATTCATTAAGTATAGGGAGCTTTGGTTCTCGCCTTCTGGATCCTCGAGTGCGGCCTTTTGACTGAATCCAAACCTCACAAACCAAATTTGTTCTGTGAAGTTTGGATTCAGTCGAGGGGCCACACTTGGGGATTTGGAGGGCCACATGTCTTGAGGGCACAGGTTCCCCAGTAGACTTTAGAAGGTTTGAGCATAGATTTTAATAGCAAAGTTTTATAGTTTAGTTTCACTAGAAATGAAACAGTTCCAAGAGAGTTAGAAATTACCACAAATTCAATGGTTTCAAACTGTACATTATTGTAGGATTTCTCAACCTCAGCATTAGTGATATTGACATTTTGCGGCGTATAATTCTTTGTTGTGGGTGCTATCTTGTTCATTGTACCATGGTTAGCAGCATCCCTTGCATCTACCCACTGGATGCTAATAGCACCCGTCCACAGTTGTGGACGGGTGTCTCTAGACATTGCTAAATGTTCTCTGGGGAGCTTAATTGGCTTCCATTTGAGGACAACTACTTTAGAACCACTGCATTACTGTCGATGGGATCTTACAGCAAACTCAAACGATTTGGGGAGAGAGATATTTATATCTTAATAAAATAACCATATTTCTTATTCTAGAATTGCATCAAAAAATTTTAAATGGGAAATTCCTTAAAAATGGTATTCATATAGCTAACTATAATGAAGGTAGAAATAAAGTGCTTTTAAAACAGTTTGGATCCTGGGAATTGCAGAAGGGTTTACAGAGAATGAGATACTTGAGTTGGATTTAGAAGAATTTATGTTGGAGGAGAAGAGCACAGCTCAGGCAAAGGAGTATCATCACCAAAGGCCAGAACATTCAGAGTAGTCCTGGGAGTTGCAAGATGGGGAGCGGAGGGAGTGAAACTGGATTGTAGAGAACCTTAAGTGTTCCATATGAAGGGATTTAGGTTTATTTCTCGACTATACTGGATTCATTTTCTATTGCTGCATAGCAAGTTACCACAAATTTACCAGCTTAAAACAAATTTATGATCTCACAGTGAGTCAAGAGTCATGGCTTTAGTTGGGTTCTCTGCTCATGCTCTCAAAGGGATGAAATTAAGGTGTTAGCTGGCTACAGCCTCATCTGGAGGCTCCAGCAGGGAAAGATCTTCCAAGATCTCTTAGGTTTTGATGGAATTAATTTCCCTGTGGCTGTATACTGAGGTCCCCCTTTTCTTGCTAGCTGTTGGCTGGGACTATTCTCAATTCCTGAAGGCTGCCTTCAGGTCCTTGTCATGTGTAGTTTCATAACATGGCTGTTTGCTTCTTCAAGGCCAGCAGGAAAATCTCTCTGGCTTAGAATCTCTCTCTTCAGTTGGCTAAGATTGACTCTCATATAATGGAAAGTAATCATGGAAGTGACTCTCCTGTCATCTTTGCCATTTTTTATTGCCTAGAAGCAAGCGAGGTTCCACCCACATTCACGGGAGGGAATAACACAAAGAGATGGATATCAAAAAGCACGAATTTCTAGAGCTATCTTAGAATTCTGTCTACCATGCATACCTTCAGATCCACGAGGGCAGTGGCCATGTCTTTATTTTTTGCTCAGTACTGTATATCTGGTGCTCAGGACATAGTAATTTGTTAAATGAGTGAAATTTTAATTGAATGTGTATTTGCTATTTACAGCTTAATCTCCTAAACTGTTAATTTCACATTGAGAAACAGTCTAGTTTCTTTGGCATTATTTATACTCTTCATTCTAGGTAAAGCTATAAACATTTTTACCTGAGATCTTAAAACCTAAAATTGTTTATTTTCACAATTGTCGATCTAATCTATTATGTCAGAGAGACAACACCTATTGGAAAAATAATTTTAGGGCTACATTGCGCCAAAAACTGGCAGATTTCTTGTAACAGCTAGCAATATTGTCAGGTTTGGAGTTTTGAGGGTATTGGGTGGTTAGGTTGTCTGCAGTTTCACAGCTATTGCTAATATATGTTATTTCAAAACACTTTGAAAATACTAATTGTTTTATAATAGCTGAATAGTGTTATTTTAGTCTAACTTGTGCTTAGAACTTTATGTATAATTTGGTGTGATTAATAACAATTCTTCAAACTTTTCATAGGGAATACTTGTTGAGTAAAATTTAGATTTTGAGTTGTCCATTAATAAAGTGCTATTTTATCTGTGCAAAATCATGTTTCTGACACCAAAACCTATGTTTTTCCACTGGACCCTTGCTATTCAAATGGGGGTTAGGAGAATCCCAGTATGTGCCAGGGGGTACTAGATGCCACAAAGTGAGCATAGCACATTTTTCTGGAGTATCAATTTTAGTGGTATATTTGAAGGTAAACATTTTTTCCTATTAAACACAGATGCAGTATATTATAGGATAGAACGTAAAATGTGAATGAATTCTAAAAAGAAATTTCTTACTTATGGCATGTTGCTGTAGGTAGCTCCCCTAGGTCCTCTCATACCTTAATGTATGGTCATTCTCCTCTGCCCTTCAGGTGTGTCCGTGGAGAAGTTTGAAAGTTCACTGTACTGTTTCAGGCTCCTTTTAACTGGATCTTGGCAGATGGTAAGATTCTGAGGCATTTCAGGTGGTGGTTAGTGGTCTAGACAAGAAAATCAGGGGTCAGGGTTCCTTTGTCCAAGGGAGACTTTTTTTTTTTTTTGAGACAGAGTCTCATTGTGTCGCCTGGGCTACAGTGCCATGGCGTCAGCCTAGCTCACAGCAGCCTCACACTCCTGAGCTCAAGGGATCCTTCTGCCTCAGCCTCCTGAGTAGCTAGGACTACAGGCATGCGCCACCATGCCCGGCTAATTTTTTCTATATATTTTTAGTTGTCCAGTTAATTTCTTTCTAATTTTAGTAGAGACGGGGTCTCGCTCTTGCTCAGGCTGGTTTCAAACTCCTGAGCTCAAACAATC
>CAUYSK010010084.1:0-25143 GCA_963575035.1 Avahi laniger | reverse complement strand
ATATACTCCTGGAAAGGGCTGGAACACATTCTACTAAGCGAGGTATCCCAAGAATGAAAAACAAGCACCACATGTACTCACCATCAAATTGGTATTAATGGATCAACACATAAGTGCATATATAAGAATAACATCTATTGGATGTTGAGCAGGGGGGTGCGGGGAGGAGGGAGGAGAGAGGAGGGGACGGGTATATGCATACACAAAGAGTGCAATGCACAACACGCAATAGAATGTACATATTTGAAACTTGGACTGAGGGGCGAGGAGGGGGTGCAAGGGCAACACATGTAACCTAAACATCTGTACCCCCATATTATGCAGAAATTAAAAAAAAGAATTATAAATACCAAAAAAAAAATGTCCGTTCTACCTAAAGTGATCTACAGAATTAATGCAATCCCTATCAAAATTTCACCATCATTCTTTACAGATTTAGAAGAAATAATTCTATGCTTTGTCTGGAACCAGAGAAGAGCTTGTATAGTCAAAGTAATCTTAAGCAAAAAGAACAAATTGGGAGGCATCTGTCTGCCAGCCTTCAATCTTTACTATAAGGCTGTAGTAATCAAAACAGCATAGTATTGGCACAAGAATGGAGATACAGACCTTTGGAATAGGATGGAGATCCCAGATATAAAACCATTCTCATATTGTCACCTAATCTTTGACAAAACAGACAAAAGTATACATTGGCGAAAAGAATCTCTATTCAATAAATGGTGCTGGAAAACTGGATATCCACAGGCAGAAGATTGAAACTGAATCCCCACCTCTCATCTCTCACAAAAATCAACTCATCATGAATAACAGACTTAAACCTAAGGTGTGAAAACTTAAGAATTCTGGAAGAAAATGTGGAGAAGACCGTTTTAGACACTGGCCTAGGTAAAGAATTTATGAAGAAGACCCCCAAAGTAATTATAGCAGTAACGAAACTAAACAAATGGGACCTGATAAATTTAAAAAGCTTCTGCACAGCCAAGGAAACTATCCTTAGAGCAAATAGACAATCTACAGAATGGGAGAAAATATTTGCTTTCTACACATCTGATAAAGAGTTGATAACAAGAATCTATATAGAGCTTAAGAAAATCAACATAAAAAATCAAACCACCCCATCAATAAATGGGCAAAGGACATGAACAGAAATTTTTCAAAAGAAGACAGAATAACGGCCAGCAAACATATAAAAAAAGTCTCAACATCTCTAATTATTAGGGAAATGCAAATCAAAACTATAATCAGATATCACCTAACTCCAGTGAGAATGGCCTCTATCAAAAGGTCCCAAAATAACAAATGCTGGCGTGGATGTGGAGAGATTGGAACACTCTTACACTGCTGGTGGGACTGAAAATTAATATGACCCCTATGGAAAGTAATTTGGAAATACTTCAAAGAGTTGAAAATAGAAATATCATTTGATCCAGCAATCCCACTACTAGGCATCTATCCAAAGGAAAAAAAAATTCTGTAATAAAGACATCTGGACGTGAATATTTATAGTAGCACAATTTACAATTGCAAAGTTGTGGAAATAACCCAAATGCCCATCAATACATGAGTGGATTAAGAAAATGTGGTATGTGTATACCACAGTATACTGCTCAACTACAAAAAACAATGGTGATCTAGCACCTCTTATATTATCCTGGATAGAGGTTGAGCCCATCCTTCCAAGTGAGATATCACGAGGATGGAAAAACATGCACCATGTGTACTCACCATCAAACTGGTACTAATTGATCAATACTAAGGTGCTCACATGGTAGTAATACTCACCGGGTGCTGGTCAGGTAGGGGGCCTTGGAGGGTGGGGGGTTATGTGTCGGGAGTTGGGTAAACCCATAGCTAATGGAGACAGAGCACACTGTAGGGGGGCAAGGGCACCCTTGTGACCCTGGCTTGAGCAAGGCAAATGCATTTCATGAAACCAAAATGTTCGTACCTCCATAATATCCTGAATTTAAAAAAAAAGAGAAAAAAAATTAAAAAGTACTTCTGTTATCTTCACTTCACAACCTTCAAGTACGGCCATTGAGAGTATAATACACAAGTAATTTTAGGGGAGCAATTTATGAAAGAGATGAGAGATCAGGCTGATAGAATAAAATTGAGATAGAACCAAATGTTATTTATCATAGAACATTTTATTTGTTAAAGTAGACTCTATAAGGGAATCATTAAATGTGTGAGGCTGTGGGATTGAAGATTGCATATGTGGTAAAACAGAATTTTGCTCATCATACATTCACTTAACATTTACAGTGTACTAATTACTATGGTCAATGTGGTGATTAGCCCCCCAGAATTTCTGCTTTCCTCTAATTGATAATTTAGTTTAGGATCCACAACATTCACACATATACGGGTAATTGCCAGTACAAACCTGCTATTTTTAGGTGAGAGTATAGACAACTATTTGCACTTAATACTGTAAATATTAAGTGAATATGTGACAAACTAAATCGTACTTGACTACATACGGAGTAGATGAGAGAGTCAATTACAGGCTGATTATAGGTTGATTTATGGGAATAGGGACTGTTTTTCTTTTGTTCTTCATTGTTTTCTGGTGCCTAGCATAGTGTCTGATGCATAGTAGGTAATCATTTAGCACATGTGGAAGACACTGAATAAAGTTAGAAATATAGTTTGGATTAAGGGGTTAGCCCTTATGGCCTTCTTTGCAAATATGGGTACACTGTTCAAGCAATATATGCAGTATTAATATTGGATTTGGACAGATCTACATTTTCCCAAGGATCCAGCATCTTTAAGTGATACAGTCCTTTGGGACAGTAAAATTGGAAATGCATGTCATACCCTAGAGGGCATACTGCACATCATAATATTTTCCACCCTTAATCCTGGGAAATTAGCCATTTTCCTTGTTCTGTGCAACTCAAAAGTTGTGTTTCTATGCTCCTTGGATAAAGTACACTTTAACTTTTAAATTATTCCCTTGGGGCTTTTATTCCTACCTGACTTTCTCTGGCCTCCAGAGAAATGACTTTTGTAGTTACAGCCCATGGTGCTAGTTAGCTCATTGTTACTTCAGGGCAGGAACTGATGTATACCAATATAGATGAGAAAGCCCTCTGCTGTGGATGGGGGAAGAGGCATCTTCTACCCCTTCACCACAGGCCCTGACAACACCAGGACTGGCACAGTGATGGGTAGGTGGAATGTTGTTAAAATATTTACATAAACCACTTATTTTTGAGACAGTGAGATGGATATAATGATGGGAATTATTGTGTAAAATGCTCAGAGACTGTGGTAAGAAGCAGAAAGCCCTATGCAAGGAAACGTCTTAGGGAAACGTGGTAATAGCGTAGAGCAGGTCTTACCCATGGAGTTGGTGGACAATCTGTTCTCTCTTTGGCTTGATCCCAACAGTTAAAGCATTTTAAACTCAGGGGTGAACAGGGTACTTAGAAGATACCTTGGTCATCTGATACTTACAGAATGAGCCATTCTTAAACAAGCTCAAAGAGAGAAGGCTGTTTTTATTTATGGATCTTCAGACATTGCCAAATCATTAAAATAAACTAAAATTTTGAATCCTACCACCCCTGAAAAGAAGTCAGGAAAAAATTCCAAGATCTTTGGTTAATTCTTATGATGGCTCTTCAGGATGAGCGCTGGGAAGGGGGTGGGACAGGTGGGGCCTGAGATGTTTCATTTTGAAGGGATTGGATTTGGTAGGAGTAACAACTTTGAAAATGAATAGAAAAAAAAAGAGAAACTTAAAAGCAAAGAGACTCTTGCTTGAAAGTAACATGGGTGGAATAGGTATTTTAAAAAGAGAAGAATCAGGAAAGATTAAATAAATCAATAAAAGCATTAGGTTTAGAAGTATTTGACAATTTTTTCATTTATTCAGTTATTTATTCATCTAAAAATTCATTTAATCATCTACCCATTCATTCATCTATTGAATAAACAGTTATTGAGGACCATAGTTCGCTAAAAGCTACAGGGGCACTAGATGGATATATAAATTAGACATTTTCCATGACCTCAAGGGGCTCTGAGTTTCTTTTATATTTTCATCAAAATACAAACTTAGGGCCGGGTGTGTTGGCATGCTCATGGAGTCTCAGCTACTTGGGAGGCTGAGGCAGGAGGATTGCTTGCGCCCAGAAGTTGGAGGTTGCAGTGAGCTATGATGATGCCACTGCACTCTAGCTGGGGTGACAAAATGAGACCTTATCTCAAAAAAATATATATCTATCATGTGTATATGAACTGAAAAATTACAATATAATGAGCTAAAGTTTTTACTGGAAGTGTAAAAAGGGTACTACTATGGAGGCATAGAAATATGACATTTCTATGGAACTTGTTCATAAAAAATTCATAGAAAATTCAGGACATTTCAGAAAGAAGGTCTTCTGAGAGTTGCTGGAAGATTTAATAGTAGTGATTTATCAATAGTCACATAGAAGTGTGGGTCTGGGAAAAACATGGGGAGATGGTGATGTTTAGAAGTCAGAGGCTCTCGTCCTCCTCTCCACGCTATTTCTTAGACTTGTTCTTGGCTTTTCAGATCTAAGCATA
Organism: Avahi laniger; assembly: GCA_963575035.1. Taxonomy (NCBI): domain Eukaryota; kingdom Metazoa; phylum Chordata; class Mammalia; order Primates; family Indriidae; genus Avahi; species Avahi laniger. Next base: position 20,574 of record CAUYSK010010084.1, on the reverse strand, counting down.
GCAGTTGGGGTAGAGAATTGTGAACAGATATTAAAGGCCAGGATTTTGGAAATCATGTTAGGATGATAGTTTTCCAATTAAACTTACTGCTTTACAAAGGAAAATAATGATAATAATTATTATTTATTAAGTATAAACTATGTGAAAGGTATGTTTCTGAGCTTTATATGCATTAATGCATTAATCATTACATTAATACCTTTGAGGTAGGTACTATTATCATCTCCATTTCACTGATAAGACACACTGAGGCAGAGAGAGGTAAATGAGTTGCCCAAGATTACGCAGCTAATAAGGGGTTCAGCCGTGGTTAGAACCAAGGCACTAACACTTCATATCTAAGTTTATTATAAGAGAAATAAGCAGCAAATGATCCTCAAAAAATTCTCATATTGAGATTAGCCCTTCTCTGATTCTAATATTTTCTTTTTGCCTAGTTTACTGTGGGAAAAAATGTCTATGGAAAATCAATATCACTACATCTTGATACTTTCTGCTATTTGTCTATTTATGAGATTCGAGGTCCCTGGGTCTCCATATACCCACGTATATGGTGGAAATGCTTTTGTACACTCCCTCCTCACCAGATCACAGAATAAGAGAGGTGAGCTTGATATCTTAAGAATAGAAAAATCCAAGTTATTTCTTTTAGGAGTTGTATATATCCACAATGCATATATTCTATCCCTGTTTCTCTACATTGTCACCCACATCATTTTTAATGTACTTTTCTGGGACTTTTACTCTCAATTTACTTTTATTTTCATAGAATCATAGAATTTTAGAGCTAGAATATTCCTTAAAATTCTAGTTAATATCCCTCATGTTGCTAGGAAGTTAACTGTTAATAGAGGAAGGTTGAATGACCTTTTCATCATTGTACAGATTCTTGTTTTCCCCTAAAGCATTGATTCTCTCGAGGAGCGTTCACTGTTTGCTCACCTGCAAGGAGGGCCCCTGTACCCCTAAATATTTCCATAGGCATCCTCCAGACACTACATCCCTGCAGATTAAGAATAGGAGTTCACTAGATGTTATCAAAAGAGGAGCAGGCTTGCATACAGAAACTTGGGAAGAGTAGGTCAGTGGACGTAAGATAAAATAAAACCTTCTTAACCAACTTATCTAGCTGCTCTAAGAGTAAGCACTCATTTGGAATTGATACCCCTCCTGAATGACAGCTCTAGAAAGAAATTCCCTAACTCAGTCCCCATGGATGGCTTATCTTCCCCAAGAGTTACCCACAAACATAATTCCTTGCGCTCGGTTTTCCTGGCACAATTCCCAGCCTTTCTTAGAATGTGACAGGGCATACCTAAATATGTATAGTAGGTTCAGCCAAATTTTAATAAAGGACCTGGAATGTGATGGATGAACCTCATTTTAGACACAGAAGAAATAAAGACATTTTTTTCAAAAGCCATTATAGAGCTCAGTTTCCAGCTGCCTTTGGTAGTAGGATAATAGCAATAAACAATCCACCATTAAATTTTGCCAGTTGCATCTTGTAAATATTTTCTAAACAAACTATGCATTTCTCTAAATAGTTATTGCTGTATCTTTAGTTTAAGTGACATAATTTTTTTCCTATAATCTTGTCTCACTCCAGTTTATTCACATAGTAGCCAGGGTGATATTTCTAAGTTGAAAATCCTGTTAAACTATTTCCTGGGTTTTATTTTAAAATATATTGGAAGCCATTGAAATCCAATTGTTTTATTGTGGGCTACATTATGTTGTCTTTGACTATCTCTTTATTCTGTTCTTGTGCCTTTTCTAGGTGTAGGTCTCTTACAGTTCCTAGAAACTCTTACCTGCCACAGGACCTTTGCATTTGCTCTTCTCTGTCTCTAAAATGCTTTCCTCCAAACTTTCAAAGTTAATGAAATGTCACCAATTCAGAGAGAAGCTTTTCTAAAACACTCCATCACTACATACCACCCTTCTACCACAATTTTCTCTCTGTACTAATCTCTTTTTTTCCTACGTGTCTCTTATCACTAGTGGTAATTATTTTATTTTATTTATTTATATTTTATTTGTTTATTATTTGTTTGTTTACTTGTCTGTCTATATTTCTGGAATGGAAGCTTAATGAGGCAGAAATGATCTTCCTGTTCATTGTTGTAGTCTCAGCAGTTAGCACATAGCACACCCTCCCTAAATATTTGTTGAATAAACAAATGAATAATTTATAGAAGTGACACAGAAACTATACATTTGGGGTAGAGCCTTTAATGTCATGTGTAGAGAGCTTTCTTTTGACATGTGTTAAATGACAAACATTGGCCAGTCAGGATTGTGTGTTTTGTATTTCAGGCCATAGTGTCAAGTCAATGTAGGGAAAATATGTATTGGTCCTTCATTGAGGAAGTGGCATGGTTTAGTGGTGTGTGTGTGTGTTGTAAGTAGCAGCTGGGCACTGCTAGCTTGGGGCATAGAGGGTTTGATTGGCTGCCTGACTATGGATTGAGAAGCTCCAGTAAAATGTCTCTTTCCAACTTCATGGTTCTGAGGAGTGGAGGAAAGGGAAGGCGTGAATGCTCTGCATTTTTTTCATAAAGAATAAATGAAGTTAGTTTTGGTTCTTAATGTAAAGTATATATCATTACTTTCCAATTTTATGTCATATCTTGAACATTGAGGCAAAAAAGGAAATCTCTTTGAGACTTTCTGGTAAAATGACCCTTTCTGTTTCTTAATACCTGATATGTATTTGTTTTTCCAAGACAACACTCATTTGCCTAAATTCATTCTTTCTAGATTAGCACCATTTTCTATTTCCTTTTTGGTGGGATAGGTACAGAATGGGACAGAAGAGAAAGGCGTGACTTGTATGACAGTAATCAGAATCATCATTTTGCTGTCTTCCAAGGAAATAAAGAGAAAATCTTAGGGTCTTACAATAGTATCTACTACTTGGAAATATTCATCTCCCTTCAGTAAAGGAGGACAATTATTCAATTAAGAAGAAATATCCCAATCACTTACATCTGTTCAAACGCTGTATAGCAAAATGTACAAATGAACTCAGTAATCATTATATTCTAAACACTCTTGGTAGAGATTTTTTTGATTGTAGAAAAGTCAGAGTTTACTCATCAGTGAATGCGATGAGTTAGAATGCTGCAAGTTTAGAATTATGTACTTGCTGTGTTGTTATGAAGGCTATGGGATGCCTCCTCCAGATAAGTAGAGTAAAACCATTGCTTTATGGAATCTTAGGAAATATGTCATTTTGGATAACCAAGTTTTTAAGAAAGTTAAGTATTGAAAACTGGCAGCATTATCTTCCTTTTGATTAAACTCTTTCTAAACAAAATTTTAGATTTCCCTATCTCTATCTTACTAAATATGATTAATCTACTCATGGATGCCCACACTGGGCAAATCATAGGTATAGAAATCTTTGCCTCTTTTCCTAAATAGCCCCACACTTCTGACTTTCTGAGTGTTTCTGTCTTTCTGCCTATTTTCTTGCTATTAGATTCCTGGACAACACTGGTCATTCCTTGACATGTCTACTTGTAGTAAGCCATCCCTTTTCATAATACAATGTTCCTATAACATAGTGGAAGTCATATGTCTATGTTTGCTAAAATCATGTACAAATTGAGCCTGTAGGTGCCAAGGAAGCAACATTCTGTTTCTTTACTCAAAAGTATACATAGCATCCACAAGTGCCTGGACACTGTCACATCTATTTGCTTCTATAGATCCTTAACTTTTTTTGCTTTCTTATATTTGATTTTTTTAAGCAACACTGAGGAGAGGCAATACTATAAAATATCACATCAGTAGAAAACAAGCAACTGTCTTGGCTTTGCTGTTGATTACAATAAATACTTACTTTGGTATGACAGTTTTTAACTTTACTTAAAAGAGGAAGCATGTTTGATAAAGTGAATGACTATTTCCTTTTTATTTGACAGGTCTTGTTCTATCTAGCAGTTTCAGGTTCAATACTGGATCTAAAGCAAAATTTTAGAAATAATCTTATTCCCACTGTCACTTTGAAATGGCAGAGTCAGTACAGGGTCAGCTTGGGTTGCAAGCATACCCATTTCTTAGATCACTACACCTTTTTCCTACTTTCCTGATATGATGGGGAAACTTCTTGGTCAGGGTAGTATTGGGTATTGAGGGATCTGATCACAGCCAGAAGATCTATTTTCATGTAGGGCCCTGCATTGCTCTTTATTGTGGCTGGTTACTTATTATCAAGGATTAAGTTGTAGAAGTTTTGATTACGGAAAAAAAAAGTCTATTCACTACTCATGAAGCCTTGAGATCTCTTTTACAGATTACAACGAAATACTGCCAGATCAACATATGTGATATTAGACTGCAAGTTTCCAAGATGGCAAGATTTCCCAACCAAAAATGATCTAGAAAGAACAGGTTTCATCTCAGATTGCCAATCTTAAATTTGGCTAAACTCAGAAGTAACTACATATATTGCTTACTAATATAGACGTTTGGGGGAAGGATTAGTGCCTTGCCAAGTTTCATAAAAAATAGGATTTTATGACATTAACAAGCTGAGATTTAGGTTTCAGATATGTGCCACACTTTATATGTTTTAGTGTTTCTAATTTTTAGGGTCATCACTTACACTCTTCCCATCTTGGTTATATTACATATAAAATGGGGCAATCAAATATATCTTTTAATGATAGGGAACAGATGACAATTTTGAAAGCAATGATATAACCCAAGTTAAATGCTACTTGGAATAATTATAACTTCTTTATTTTTCATAGAAATATTATGAAAACAGTTAATTGAAGAAATGGAACCTGCAAATTACACCATGGTGACAGAATTTATTCTCACTGGTCTGTCCCAAACACGGGAGGTGCAACTAGTCCTATTTGTTATATTTTTATCCTTTTATTTGTTCATCCTTCCAGGGAATATCCTTATCATTTGCACCATCAGGCTTGACCCCCATCTGACTTCTCCCATGTATTTCCTGTTGGCTAATCTGGCCTTTCTTGATATTTGGTACTCCTCCATCACAGCCCCTAAAATGCTGGTAGACTTCTTTGTGGAGAGGAAGATAATTTCCTTTGAAGGATGCATCGCACAGCTTTTCTTCTTGCACTTTGTTGGGGCGTCAGAGATGTTCCTGCTCACAGTGATGGCCTTTGACCGCTATGCTGCTATCTGCCGCCCCCTCCGCTATACTAGCATCATGAATCAACGTCTCTGCTGTATCCTGGTGGCTATCTCCTGGACAGGGGGCTTCATTCATTCTGTAATACAGGTGGCTCTCATTGTTCGACTCCCCTTCTGTGGCCCCAATGAGTTAGACAGTTACTTCTGTGACATCACACAGGTTGTCAGGATTGCCTGTGCCAACACCTTCCCGGAGGAGCTAGTGATGATCTTTAGCAGTGGTTTGATCTCCGTGGTGTGCTTCATTGCTCTATTAATGTCCTATGCCTTCCTTCTGGCCATGCTCAAGAAACACTCAGGCTCAGGTGAGAGTACCACCAGGGCCATGTCTACCTGCTATTCCCATATCACCATTGTGGTGCTAATGTTTGGACCATCCATCTACATTTATGCTCGGCCATTTGACTCTTTTTCCCTAGATAAAGTGGTGTCTGTGTTCCATACTGTAATATTCCCTTTACTTAATCCTATCATCTACACATTGCGAAACAAGGAAGTTAAGGCAGCCATGAGGAAGTTGGTCAACAGGTATATTTTATGTAAAGAGAAGTGAAAGATAAATGTTATATTTTATAATCTTCTTGAGAATCATTGCCCTAAAGTAGGAAGAATTTGAAGTGGTAATAATGCTATGTTCACTTCCTTTCATATGTGTTTTTAAAATTTAGCTATGACTGTCTTCTATTCCTCTTTACAGGAAAACGAAAAAAAAAAAACAAAGGCAGTAAGATGAAAATAAATTTACTTGTACCCACCCTGAAATTTCTGGCAGATCATTATCAGAATTTGAAATATAATAATGGTCTGATAAAACACATCTTCACTAGTTGTTCATTGAATAACTACCCTGGAGAAGCTCTGGCTGTGAGGAGAATGTATTGAGAAATAAAAAAATAAATAAGACCTAAGAGACATGTTCATTATAAATATGAAGTAAGTGGCCAGCAAATAAATGCTTAGCTTCAAATTGGCAAATTAAATATTGTTGTCATATTTCAATGTTAGCCCAGTGGGATGGTGTTTGGTAAATCATGTTCCTGGGCCTGGAAAAACAGATTATTCATTTGTCCTTTCCTCTTTCTCTTCCCAGAGTTAATTATGGAAACCAAGGATTCATTATACAAGGTATTTCAACTAGTATTTCAGGTGGTCGCCATTTAGTAGTATTGGTGACAGAACTCAAGATTTTATCACATTATCAAAACAATTTTTATGAATTCAGAGCAGAGATTAGTTTGGTTACTACATGAAATTCCTCTCATTCCAGATGAAGCCTCCAACCAACTAGTGGTTTTGATAGACAGTCTCTGCTTACATCCTTTCGAGTGGAAAGCAGGCATGAGAGGAAAGGGTTCTAAATTGACTGGGGTTGATAGACATCTAGCTGTCTAGCAACAGTAAGGCAAGCTGGTTTAGGAGAAGTACTACATTCAAATAACCCAATATCCTCAGAAGTCAAATACCAATAGTTTTTTAAAAAAGCTATTATCTCCTTTGCCACTTTTGTATGTTTTCCATATTTGCTAATTCTGCCTCTAATGTTAAACTTAAATTAGTAGGGTGCTGCTTTTGTTAGTACTTAAACTCAAAGTTCTTTCCCAATGGCCATTTTTTTTTAGTGCACACGGAAGGGACCTGGATATATCGAGTCCCATGATCCTCTAAAGAATTATTTATTACAGATTAAATTCCTATTTTCTGACACTCAATTACTTACCATGTTTCAGACTGTAAAAGGTAGATTAGAGTATTTGAGTTCATAAGATATGTTTATTTGTTAATACTTAAATTTAAGTTCTCAGTTTCAAAACCAGGGAGTCTTTCCACCAAAGGGTGAGAACACTTTGTGTGCATTGAGCTTTTCAGTTTTTATTTTATTTGATGACAGAATATTACTAGACTTTGACAGAAATAGATTCTTGTCAACATCAGGAATGAGTATATATAAATAAATGGTAAAAATAATCTTACAGTTACAATTTGTCTACAGAGATTCTGTTTATTAATTGAGGAGGTAATTTGGGCCAGTTCTGGTATACCTCAGGTACACAGGATAGAATGATGAAACAAAATATTTGGGAAATTTTCTCTATGATGACCTTCTTCCATCTCCATTGCCATGTGGCTTCTCTACTAGGAACCCAAAGACACAAATTGAAGTTATGATTCCTGAATTTTGGGTTGACTTCTCATCACTTGGAAATGAATAAAATAGTAGACTTTTCTAATGTTTTGTAACATAATATAAAAATGTAAAGTACAAAAGATATATGCATATACAAAATAAAAATGATGTATTATGTTTCAAGGTTTTATCACATTACCTTATTGTCATTTCTCTGTATCCAAAACAGCAAAATTTCTATTCATTTTGTCACTTATCCATCATCTAAATAGGATTCATATTCTTAGGAAAGAGACCACTGACTTGGTATGCTCTTCAAATACCAGTACACTGCCATGACAGAGGATATTTGTTGAAAATATTGAAATTAGGTATAAAAAAGAAAAAAAACACAAAAACTATCATGATAATTAATTGCTTACTTAGAAATATTATCTTAAATTAGAAACTAATATTGGTGGAGAAGTGGAGAACTTTTTTCCGACTAGTAAGCAGTAACGTAGCCTGATTCATAGAGGACGTGATGGAATGAGTATTGGGGCAATTTCACTGGCCCACACCACCATGGGACATTTGGTGATGTCTGAAGACATTTTTGGTGGTCACAACTAGGGATTGTTGGTATGGGGGAGGGGAGGGAGTAAAAACAAACAAACAAACAAACAAAAAAACAGCTAGGGATTCTAGGGATTGCTATTAGCAGCTTGTACAGTCAAACATACTACAAGGCACAGGACAGCCTCCCCGCCACCACACACACACTCACAAAATATCTGGCTCAAAATGTCAGTTGTGTCGAGGTTGAAGGACTCCATCAGATTGAGAAACTCTGACACAAATTAAATAATGAGCAGGGATAAGGCAGGCTAGTATAGGAGAAGGAGGCATTAAGTAGCCTCATACATAATCTGGTCACCTGCAGTACTACAATCAAATATCCTCAGAAGTTAAATATCAAATTTGCTTTGTAACTTCTTTTTCCCACACAACTCTTCTATATTTCTTCTTGGTTACTTCTAATGTCTTTGAGTCTTTTCTATTTCTACTTCCTTCCAAAACTGATGCTGAGCTTCCATTTTTAAAATTAGCTGTATCTGGATTGACTGAATTCTCTTAGCCCAACATTGTGATTATATTTTCAATTATACACACGGACTTGTGTGAGACGTTAGAACCCATGTTACATCCATCTTGTGTGTTTTTTTTTTGTTAATCTTGATATTAATAAGATGGATTTTACTATTATATCTGGTAAAAAGAACAACCTTATCATCTAAATAAAATTAAAGTTCTCCTGTTTTTTAATTATTGAAATAATATATGTTCACTAAAAGTTTAAAATGTATGAACATATAAGGGAAAAAAACCAAATACCTCTGGCATTTTTTTTCTCAGAGATTTGGGGGTTCCCTTTAACGAGGGTTATAAAGTCTCACCAACCTGCCCCATTGGTGGCAGGCTGATTGTCCTATCATGCATTACTCCATAATGTAACCCATTGTCATTAAGTAAGTGGAGGTGGCGTAGGGCACAAGCTACAAAATTCTTCAGACAGATAAGCATAGCCCTCACATTTTATATCCAGTAAAACTGACATTTAAACAAAAAAAGCTACAGATAGTTTTAAATAGGCAACACATAACGATACGGTGTAGAAATATTTCACCTTTATGTTGTGACAGCAAAGAAAGGCAAGCTTCGAGATGATTTCTCTTCTGATGCTTGTTTAGTTTATGAGGCACCCATCTATCCAGCTTCTTTACCTTGTCCATTTGTTTCAAATGGTCCAATATTGTTGAAACAGTAACTTTAAATCTTGCTGCTAATTCAGGAGTAGCTTGAGATGGATTTGCTTCCACTGCAGCTTTCAGCTCACCATTATCCACTTAGGTCTCACGTGGCTCATTTTCAAGATTAAGATCGCCATAATGGAATTGTCAGACCATCGATGTACTAAGCATTCATCAGCCACATCTTTCGCAAACATTTTATTGATATTTGGAGCTGTCTGCGCTGCATTGGTTCCATGACAGAATTCCTATTAGAAAATAACACGAATTTTTCGCTTATCCATGTTTTCACAAAACTTGCTCTAAAAAAATTTTTGAAAGATAATCACAAACCAAAGCGTACATTTGAAATAATGAGGATGTACTTCCACAATAAAATAAAACAAGACGTGTCAGAGTGAAATGTCAGAGATATCAACTGTCAAACTTAGCACTTAAGGAAATTGGCCGTTTCATACTTAATAACCTAATACAATTCAGTTCCTCAGTTGTACCAGCCATATTTTAAGTGCCCAAATAGCTGCATGTGGCTAGTGGCTATCATACTGGGCAGCATATATCTAGGGTTTACATTTATACCTTATATAATAAAATCATTTCTGGAATTTTTAGTTAATTTCTATTGGGTCCACACTATGAACAATCATAAAATTAGTATACACCTTTCTTACCTCTCCTCCAACTTAAATTATACTGGTTAAAAAGTGTTGCCTTTCTTAATTTTATTTTTTTACTGTTAAATATATTTATAAATCAAGTATTTAAACACAGCTTTAATAATATGCTTTGACATCCAGAAATGACAGGTGAAACAATTACTATACACTTTCTCCCACCTTTTTATTTCCTTCCTAAATTTTGTTAATTATAATACTTATTACTTATACAAACATTATGTATTAAGGAGATATCATAGGTATAGAAATTATAATATAAACCCAAGCATACTTATCACCTTTTCAAAAAAGAAATATTTTAATTAACTTTGGAATTTGCTACACACCCCTTCACCCCATTCTTTTCTCTCTGTACTCAAGAGAGAAACTGATTTTATCCTTTTGCTAAAGATTCCTCAGTCTTCTGTTGGTTGAAAAAGTCTGATGTTAACCTGTATGGGAAAAAAATCTCTTGTAGGTAATTTTTTTTGCATGGAGGATTTCTTCTTTATAGTTACAGTCCTACAGTTTTACTATTAATACAACATGTCTCAGAGGTAATGATTCTGAGCCAATTTTTAGCCTCATATATTCAGTTTATATCAGAAAACACAACACTCATAGTTTTAAATATATGTTTTTTTTCATAATTATAAGATTGGTTTCATCTGATATAAATTGGCAGAAAGAAAAGAACGAGAAGAACAAAGTGAGAGAACCTGTACTACCTGATTTCATGGTTCGTTATGAAGCTACAGTAACCAAGAGAATGTGGTATTGACGTAAGGATAGAAAGGCTGATGGGATAAAATAGAATTTGTGGAAACAGACTCACACAAATGGTAAATTGATTTGTTGATGAAGACATCAATATCATTATGTAAGAAAGGAAAGTTTTAAAATCATTCACAAATGATGCTATAGCAACTGAATACTCATATGGAAAATAATAAACTTGGCCCTCTACTTCACTGCCTACACAAAAGTTGACTTGAACTGGATCATATACCTAAATGTAGTAACTAGAAATATAAAGCTTCTAGAAGAAAACATAGAAGAATATGTTTGCTTACAAAATTAGGATAAGTAATAATATCTTAAACAGCATAAAAGTAGCTTAATCCTAAAAATGATAAATTAAACCCCCAAAATTAAAAATTACTGCTCATCAAGATACACCATTATGAAATTAATAAGCAAATCACACACTGGGAGGGAAATTTGGACTCTCTTAATCTCTGTCTTTCTCTTGAAGTAAAAAAACGTGCAAACAAATTTGAACAGACACTTCAGAAAAGAAGATATACAAGTGACTATAAGGTCATGAAAAGATCACAACATCATTAATCACTAGAGAAATGATCCACAACATGTAGTTGAGTATCCAGGCAGAGCCCTTTCCTGCTACTTTGTGGAACAGGCTAAAATTTTCTTCAGCAAAGCTCAGAAGGAAGAGAAGAAAAGGTTTATCAAGTGTCCCCAGGAGTATATAACGTCTCGGAAACTAGATACTTTCATATAAATGACTCAGTTTCCCCACTGCTTGTCAGTGCTGCCTGGTCAGTGGGTCAGACTCATCTCATGGCACTAGGAGGGCAGTCAGTCCTCCATCCTCTTTGGCCCTCCATCCTCTTCGGCCCTTCAGAGGGACCTTTCTAGAAACTGATGTAGCAGATTATCTGTTCACTGCAGGTGCCCTGTCCTGGACCCTGGATGCTCCACTAACATGGAGAAATATATTGAGTGCCCGCAGGTGCTCAGTCCCAGGCATTTGACACTGTGTAGCAGCTCTGGGAGGTCTCAGCTCTGGAATGGCAGGTTGGGAATCTGTAGTAACTACAGCGAAAACACAATGGCAGCAGCTGTCAAGGTGCAGGCCCTGTTTGCTGCACCAATTGTTTTAAAGGTACTCAGGATTTATTTTAATCAGGCATGGTAGACAAACAGTCATGGAAATGACTGTCATGAAGGAAGAAGTTTTTTTGTTTTTTTATTTTGGAATATTATGGGGGTACAAATGCTTAGTTTACATACATTGCCTTTGCCCCGCCCAAGTGAGAGCTATAAGTGTGTCCATACCCCAGGCAGTGCATACTGAATCCATTAAGTGTGAATATATCTATCCCCTCCTCCCCACTCCCGCCAAGGAAGAAGTTTTTAAACTCACAGCTTTCTGGAAACAGGAAGCCTGGCACAGCACACTGGGGTGCCACATGGAGAAGCACCAGGGTTGGTTAGGTAAGTGGGGGAAGAAGGGAGAAAGTGGGCAAGAGCCTTTACTGTGGTTTCTGTGGGAATGAATGGGTGAGGTAGGGTAAGAGGTTTTAGGATTGTCTAACATGAATTATTTTAGTGGGCTCTGAGGATAGGAGCTGTCCCTGTTTGTGTGATACCTGGCCCTGGCGTGATTAGGGCGGGAGAACAGTGGCCTAGAGTATATATAATAGCCCTATGAGTGCCTTATAAAAGAGGTAGTTGGAGTATGAGCTCTGGATAAGTTGGCAGGTGAGGCCTGTGCTATCTCCAGGAATTGGCTAGCCATGGAAAGGGCATTTCCTCCAGTGTTAGAAAGGCCCACGATGTCAAAGCATCAGAAATACAGAAAATAAAAAGTAAAACACAACACCAAATGTTGATGAGTTGGTGGAGTGACTTGAACTCTCGTATATTGCTGTTGGGAATTTATAATGGTTAAACACTTTGGAAAACTGAATAGAAATTTCAGGAACTTTTAGGCAGATGTAAACATAAACCCACCTAATGACCCAATAATTCCACTTGTGTTTAGTCAAAAGAAATGAAAACACATGTCTACAAAATGACATGTCAGCATGCTCATGAAAACCTTATTCATAGGCTAAGGTTTGAAACAACCCAAATGTCCAAGAAAGGATAAAAATTATACTGGAAAAATTTTGAGTTATATACCTACAACAGGACAATTATTCAGGAGTAAAAATGAATAATTGTAAATAATGCAACATCATGCATTAATCCCAGGATCATAATGTTGACTTTAAAAGTCAGATACAAAAAATGCGTAATATGATTCTATTTTTATAAAATCCAAGAAAAGGCAATACTGTTCTACGATATTAGGGATTAGAAAGTAGTAGCTCACTACGGTGGCAGTTGGGTAGGGCAGATGGCAGGGATCGCATGGAAACTTTCTGGAGCTATGGAAATATTCTTTATCTTGTTTGAAATAGTGGTTACTTAAGTGCATATATTTAACGGAAGTTATCCAGTTGGACATTTAGATCTGTTCATTTTAATGTATATATATTATATTTCGAGAATATGGCCAAAAGTTTATTTTCATGCTTGCTTGTAAATACATGTAAGTTCTTAGGGGGATACAAAAGAAATTAATATCAGCTTTCAGTTTTGAGGTACAGGGTAAAATGGGCATAAGGAGGACTGAGATGAAAAGGAAATTTCTTACTGTATGAAATATTTTTTATTTAAAATGTGAATATATTACCTATTCAAAACTTGAATACATTTAAAAAACCAAATATGTTTAAAGCAGGATGTCTAATTTCCAACCTTTACCTGTTCCACTTATTTCCCTATTTGTAAATTGCACAACCGTCTACACAGTTATGCCATCGAAATTCCTAGTTTATTCCTGCTTCCACAGCTCTCATATCCGGTCCATCAACAAGTCCCATTGACTATCTCTTCAAAATTCATCTTTGGTATAAATTCTTTCCTCCATCTCCTCTTGTACATCCTGCCTAACCTACCATCATCGCTTGTTTATAGTACTTCAAATGCTCTCTGCTAGGTCTCCTTGCTGCCACTCCTTGCCTTTTATGACCCATTTTTTTACTCAGTACCGAAAATAACATTATAAACATGCAAATCACAGAGGAACTCCTCTGCGTATTATACCGCACACATAGAATGATGATCAGTTGCCGTTTGGTCTATATCTGGCCCTGCCTCTCTATCTTGCCTCACTTTATTTTCATTTGCTCACTACTGTCTCGCCACACTGGCGTCCTTTCTGCTTCTCAGCGCACCAGTTCCTTCCTGCTTCATGGCCTTTCATCAGCTCTTTCTTCAGATCTTCACCAAGTTGGCTTATTTTAGTCATTCAGATCTCAGTTGAAATGTCACTTCCTCTGAAAGGCCCTCCCTGGCCAGCACACCTAGAATAGCGTCTCTTTTCCCGTCTCTGTAATATTTTTATCCTAGTACTTATCACAATCTGATGTCTTCTCTTTGATGTGTTTGCTTATTGTCTGTTTCCATCCACTAGGATGTAAAATCTCCAGGAACAGAGATGTTTCTGTCTTGTTTGGTGCTACATCGCAGATGCTACAATACAGCCTGGTTCATGGTTTTAGCTTCTAAGATTGTCTAAGATGACAAATCTTTCCCAGCAAGAATAACAAGCCTCCATCCTGGGGACAGATTTAGATCATCAGACTAATTTCATTTTAAGTATTATGGTACACGTTAGGAAGTGAGGACTCTGATTATAATTATGGAAAAAAAACACATTTTAAAAAGTCTTTGATGGCAAGAAAGACTAATTAATATGCTCCAAGACAGGAATTTTTCTTGACATGTTTCTTCACAAATCTCACTTGTTTTGTTTTCTGTTTTAAAAATAAATACCGTTCTTTTATCTGTTGAGTTTATTTTGTATAAATGGTTTTATAGAATATGCATTTTTGTGCCTCTCTGTCTTTTCATGTTCATTTCCTATTTTCCTATTACTGTCTTTGCATTTGTATTCATTCTTTAATTTATCCTTTCTTCATATTTTTCTTTATGACTTTGTGTATCTCTTTCTCCTTCTCTTTTTCTTTTTTTTCCCCATTTCCCACTCCTTTCACTTCCCTTTCTCCAAATTGTACATAAATTAGAACAAAATATACTGATTATGCATTGTATTTATTTAAAAACTATGTTTAGTATTTTAATTTTTAACTTAATTTTCAAAGTAGAAAAATTTTTCTCTTTAAAACAAAAACAAATCTACTAAAATTTAAATTATATTGCTTTCCACTATATGATTCCTAATTTTCTTCTGTTTAATAATATATAATTAAAAATGTTAATATTTCCTTATTACAGATTTAGTGGAGCATAGGAGACACTTATTCCTAAAATGAAAACAACAAACGCCAAGAACACTGTGGGGTCTATTTAAGAAGACGCCTCCTCTTGAAGAATTAATCAGTCCTACAATAAGAAGTCTTTGTGAACATCATTTACTTTCTCTTTGCCTACCTCTTTGTCACCAGAAATATTACTGAATCTAACAACTACCTACTTGATCATACTACTTCCTTTCTTGATGTATCAGTGATTTACATAATTTTTCTCTTTTTAAATTATAATGTAAGAAATAAAATAACATCCCTTGGATTTCTACCCTCACTACTTAATAACATTCTATAATGTCTGTCATTGATAGAATGTTGATTTTAGAGCTCACAAGTGACATAGTGGCTCTTTAACTGATAAATAGTTGACTGTTTGTACCTAACATGTTTCCAGTCTCATTCTTTGACTGTATCTTGTTGGCATTATAACAATTCCCATGAAAAGTGTTCAGTAGCTTTGTTAGCCTTCAAATTCCCAAAGTACATTCTCCATTGCATCAGAAATTAGTTGCGTATTTCAAAGTGTAAGAGATTCCTCTGTGAGAAGAGATATTTAAGAACGAAGGCAGAAAAAATCAGTTATTATTCCTTTCATTAGAAGGAAATACTGTCAGCTGTGTGAGAGTAGTGTTGGATTGCTAGAGAGGTAAATATTTTTGTTATTCTTTATATTTATAAGGGACAGAAAGAAGGAAGAAATGGAAACAGACATTGCAATTGTTCGTGTGGCACATCTGTTGTCTGAGAATGCAAAGATCAGAATTATAGCAGAAATAGACAATTACGTGAGGTCTGAATTCAATAATACAGCAGCACATTTTACCTGTTTTCAATAATATAGCTCTTGTTCCTCCTGATACAAAGTTACTTTATTGGGAATATATAATGCCTTTATTAAAACTGCCTTAGGAACGTTGATAGTTGGTCTCAAATTTACGTATGATATATTAACTGAAAGAAGCGAGAGGACGGGCATGATGATCAGTGCAGCAATGCCAGGCTGAGGGCTGAAGGGAAAATCTTCATCAACTTCACGATCTTGCAGACTAGCTCTAATTAGTTCCTACACTTGTTGGGATAAGAAGTTTTCCTTTTAAAAATAGTACTACCATACACAAATCTGGAGCTTTGGTAGCTGGCTGAAGTGAAATCTCCATAAATTCTTACATTGTAATCTCTGAGATTTACACAGCGACCATTACCCAAGGGATTCACTCCAAAGGCAGGGACAAGGGTCTATATCACTTCTCAGAAACTAAAGTTCCTTTCAACATCTACATTTTCCATGGTTTAGTTTTGGTTTAGTCAGACTTGAAGATGCTACTTGTTATTATCATCTTCATTTCATTTGGTTCTCAAATCAACACAGTAAGATAATAATAATTTAAAAAATCCTCAGGCTAAAGGAGATTGAGTGAATTCCCAAGTTCTCATGGTTAAAAGATTGTAGGAGGAAGAACTTAAACCCAGAGAGAGGGATGCCCAAATGAGGGCTTTTTCTATGTCTTTATAACTTTGCCTAGAAATCATGGCATTAAGAGCTTTAGAGGCTAATAATTCTATATACTTGTCTAGTGCCTTTTAGAGCTATCATTGACATTGCTATCAGCTAAATATGTGATGATTCTAACTTCATTCGCAATTTGCAGAACATACAGAAACTAGTAATTCCATATGCCAGTGGGTTACAAACTAAATAGCACGTATTAATATTATATTCTTATTTTGGGGAAGTTACTTAAACATATTTTCACTGGTAGTGTGGATTAATGAGAAGTTGCTTTCAGACATAAAGATAAACAATCCCATTTTTATTAAGATCAGTTACAAACAGACAAAATATCTGAGGGAATGGAAAGTAATTAACAAATGGTCATACTAAGTACATTTTAAGGAGGACACTGTTCAAGAAAAATGATTTGGTATTGAAAGATGAATTAAACATTTTAATTCTTAGAATAATTAGAGTGAAAGAACTTCATCTATTGTTCTTACTACTGTTTCAAAAGCAAACAATAGTGAGGTTTCTCATAATGAATGGGAAGGCAAGCATGGGATCCAATAAAGGAGAAATGAATAGAGAAGACAAGAAAAGAGAGTGAAAAACATTGTAAACTAAAAGAATATGGAGAAATAAAAGGAGAAAAAATATAAGATAGAGAAATGGGGGAAAAGCAAAGGGGAATAGTTAGAGAACAAATATGAAAGAAAAAAGAGAAAAAATACCATAAGAAAGAGAAAGAAGTCAACTCAAAGTTATAAAAGTATAACTTAAGAAAATGAAATATACATGTATGAATAAAGAATAGAAATATTTTGTGAGAAGAGAGTGGAAGATAATAAAAGAAATATTTTAAAAGGAGACATGAGAAAATATAAAGAAGAAAAATGGGTGAGTTAGTGCCTGTGGATGAGGATCAAGTCTGCAAACAACTGCTCCATAAGCTTTCTAACAAAAGCCTGGACTCCAAGCCTGATCATAGCGTGGCCTTTACATGCCATGTGTGTGTGCTCTCCCTCACCCTTCCCTCCCCTGTGCTGCTCCAGCATTGAAAACATCACATGAATTTTGATATCGATTGAAATGAAAATGTAGGGTAGAGGTAGTGGAAAGCATTCAGATTTCTATTTCAATTTCCACTGACAACAGTCCTTCTCTTTACATACTTGGAATACAAAATTTATCTTTGCTGAGATTTCTGTGCTTTTATTTTGCAGGGACTTCATTTTACCTTGAGGAATATGCATCTTATGAATATATACCTTCAGTCTCTGCATCCTTGATGAGCTTGATGTGAGAGTCACAGGTACCATAAAGGAGTGTAGAGTACACAAAAGGAACACAATGAATCGAAGCTGTCTGAAGGTGGTGAGTCCCGTATGTTAAGAACTCAATAAGAGAATGGAAGTGGATGATAGGGAATAAAATACAAGGCACAGGGCAAGAACTTCTAACCTCTAACCTCAGAGATACTAAAAAATTGCTTCTATGACCTAAATACATCATCAATTTTTGAGAGTGCGAAATAATCAATTGCATAATAGCATGCAAGATGCGCACAGCTTAGGAGTAAGTAGAGAAGGATTCCTGATTTGCTTTCCTAACAGCAGGTTTTATGTACAGAAGAAATGATAAATATTAAATTTAAAACATGGATAAGTGAAAAAAAAAGATAAGAAAAAAAGGGAAGAAAGAAAAGAAGAAAGATGGCACCATATGTAAATTTTTATACTTCCATTTTGCTTAGCATGCAACGTGTGTGTATGTGTGTGCATATTCATGTGCGTTTGTATACACATATATGTGTCTATGTGATGTAAGGTACTTCTTTCATAATTACCAATTTTGATTATACATGGAAACTTCTGTTATTAATTAATTAGAGTTAGATATACAAAAGCAGATATTTTGATGTTTCAAACAGATATGTCATTGCAAATGTTTCCTTTAATTTCTTAATTTGGGACTTTGTTGTTTTTCTTTTCCTTCTTTCCCTCTCCTCTTTCATTCTATCTCCCATTTCAGTTAAAGTTAATGAACCCTCTTTCCCTCCACTCTACACTCCATATTCTACAAAATTTTTAAAAAGTAAGTGTGCTGTGTAACTGCACACTTTTTTTTGTTTACAGGAGAGATTTATTTGAAGAAATATTACAACATCTAAAAACTACATAAAGTCTTAATTTCCACTCATACGGTGGTAACATTTGATATAATGCAGAATAAAAAACCTTTAAGGAATCTTCATTTTCTGAGGGTTCCCATGTATACATGTTAAATTTGAAAAAAAGAAACCCAAAAAACCCCAAAACTTTTAAAATCTCGAATGTACAAGGTATGGCACAATTTGATCACTAAGTCATCAGTTGATAAACAAACCTCGCAGGACAGCTTTGTGTAAGCCAAGGCCACAAACACCGTGCACAACACATTTGAACTGACAGATTTCAACATGTTAAAAATACAACATCAGTTCATGTGAAATATCGTTCTTTATCACATTGCAGTGTTTAGTTCTACCTTAAGAGCCTTTAACATTTAAATTTGTTTTATCTCAACTACAAACTATTTTTGATCATGCTCTAGCAGCATTCGTGTTTTCTATGTATATTTTGTATTCAACTATACTATGATTCTGTCTAAACTATAAAACATTCAAAAATAGAAGTTCAAAGAATGGGATAAACTTATATGTGTATAGAAAATTGCTGCTTTGATACCAAGAAATTATTATGTATAGCCTCTCTAGAATGAGCACATTCTCAATTTGGAAACCACTACCCAGATAAGCCTCAGATTTGCTTTCTCCAGTGTGACCGAGAGTCTTTCATTTAGACCAGGTTGATGTTCTATAGAAAAAATAGAAATATTTCTAGTAAGTACAGTTTTTAAAGAATTATTTAAATCAATATCTCTATGGTATTATTTACATATAATAAATTGTACCAATTGCTGTATAGTTCAATTGTTCAATATATTTTGGCAAATAAAGACACATATAACAATTATAATAAAAAGTGGAACATTTCTGTCACCACACAAAGTGTTGTCATTCCTCTTTGCTGTCAATCCCATCCCATCCCATCCCCTATTCCATAAAGCCCTGAAAACTTTGATAACTGGGGTTAAATTTTTTCACAGTTACAAAAAATTTCATATCCCTCATGCACATCAGGAACAAATCCAGGGCAGTGGCATCCCAGAGTCCCACATGACAGAACAGTTAAATGGAAGCACAGGACTGAGGCAGGAGAAAGACTGGCTTCAATTGCCACTTTTGAAATGCAGAAGCATAAAAAGTAGAAGAGATTTCTTAGGTTGTGGAGAAAGATGCTATAATGTAAATGTGGCATATCTCACTTTCAGTTCAAGAACTGTGATCTAGATGAGAGAGACAGAAAGAAACTCACTGTTCCCTGATGCTCTGTAGGAGATGGAGATTGAGAACAACACAGTGGTGACAGAATTCATCCTCCTCGGTCTCATCCAATCTCGAGATATTCAGCTCCAGGTCTTTGTGCTGATCTTACTTTTCTACCTCATCATCCTCCCTGGAAATTTTCTCATCATCCTCACCATAAGGTCAGACCCAGGGCTCACAGCTCCGCTTTATCTCTTTCTGGGCAACTTGGCCTTCCTGGATGCATCCTACTCCTTCATTGTGGCTCCCAGGATGCTGGTGGACTTCCTGTCTGAGAAGAAGGTAATCTCCTACAGAGGCTGCATCACTCAGCTCTTTTTCTTGCACTTCCTTGGAGGAGGGGAAGGATTGCTTCTTGTGGTGATGGCCTTTGACCGCTACATCGCCATCTGCAGGCCTTTGCACTATTCCATTGTCATGAACCCCAGAGCCTGCTATGCAATGCTCTTGGGTCTGTGGCTTGGAGGCTTTGTCCACTCCATTATCCAGGTGGCCCTCATCCTCCGCTTGCCTTTCTGTGGCCCAAACCAGCTGGATAACTTCTTCTGTGATGTTCCACAAGTCATCAAGCTGGCCTGCACTGATACTTTTGTGGTGGAGCTTTTGATGGTCTTCAACAGTGGCCTGATGACCCTTCTGTGCTTCCTGGGGCTTCTGGCCTCCTATGCAGTCATTCTCTGTCGAGTACGAGGGTCTTCTTCTGAGGGGAAGAACAAGGCCATGTCCACATGCACCACCCATATCACTGTTATATTCCTTATGTTTGGGCCTGGCATC
>CAUYSK010010083.1:0-24282 GCA_963575035.1 Avahi laniger | reverse complement strand
GTGTCAGAGGAAATAAAAGAGAGCATATCTGCGGGCGGGTGGGTGTGTGCACAACGAGCCGCCTTCAGTGGCATGTGGGGGAAGCTGCATGGGCAGGAATCAGATGAGAAATCTCTGAACAACCATTCATAAAATAAAATAGGCCTGAAAGTCTGCCTTCCTGACTAGGTGAGATACACACACACACACACACACAGATACATATACATAAAATTTTTAGAAATGGTATTTGGCCTTAGGTGAAAATAGCTTATTTATCACATGCAAACAGAAGCATGTTAAGATCAATAGGACAATGGTTTGATTTAATGTCAGTTATTCACCTTTAGTGCAATTTTTACTTATGTATAAAATCACAGAACATGTACATAGATTACAATTCATTAGGGGCCAAAAACCCAGCAGCTGTGGGTTTCAAGGGCTACAGCACTGCATAGGCACCTGTGCCACGAAATGAGGACACGTGAGGATCTGTGTTTGGTCAAGCGTCATGAATGATCTGTTATAGCAGGAACAATAGGATCCTCACAAATTATGGGACAAATCTGGTAACACAAATCAAAATGGAGGGTTGCCATGTCCTCCCTCCACAAGCAACACCCAAAAAGAAAAATAATTTTATAGATATTTTTATATATTTTCAATTACATGGATAGTTCAGGCAAGAAAAATGCTTGTGGGTGGGGAAGAGAATCGAATGACGCATTATGAAGATGTTGGAATGCCCAAGTACTTCAGTGGACTAGCCTGATGCTCTTGATCTTAAAGATGGGTCAAAACCAAATAGAAATTCAGCATACATATGCAGTTTTCCACCAACCATATTTCAGGGTGTTTAGATATACAACCCTCTTCATTTGGGCCAGAATCTCTAGTCTTACCTAAATAAAATCATAGATAAAGTTAATTTAATTACATTCAGTTTTTTTTCCCAATTAAAAAAACCTCTCCTAGGGTTGTTGTGGGAAAAGATTCAAACCTTGTTCCAATTCAATATTCTGCATAAGTTTCTGCAAAATGTTCTGTTTCTAAATGACAGCAAGGTCATAAATTTAGGATAGGCTGTTAAGCTTTGGTCCTGAAAGAAAAGGGACCAAAGTTAAGCATCTTATCAAGAAAAAAATAAGTTAAATATGAAAAAAAATGTACAAACCACACACACCCCCAGCCACTAACGCAGTGTTTTACACAAGGTAAATATTAATAGTTAATACATGTTAGATGGGTATAGAATTGGATAAATGGGATGGATGGACAGCAGATAGATGGGTGGGTGGAACTGGGTTCACTCTAGTCACTTGTCACAAGCCAGACAGGGAAGGATTAACCTTTTTCAGAAATCAGTAACAGTGCTACTTAATGGGCTAAGTGGAATTTCAATTGCACAGTGCCCATTGGGGCATCTAAGTTCTAGGTTTATGGTGAGTGAACCATATTAACATATCCTTGATATGAAATAAAAAGACTCAGGGAAGAGAGACTTTTTTACCACATGCACTTGAAGCGGGACACTCCAAATTCATATGCAAAGTCTGAAAGAGGAGCCCACACTAGCTCTACAGTCTTCCCTGGAAGGCATAATAGGATCTAGCAGTACCACTAGAAGTCAGATTTTGCAAAAACCCATCACTGGACTTAACAGTTGGTTACAGATTTTACACATGTTGTTTAGTTAATTCCCTTCTGTCTCAAAACCCAATCACCAAATGAGTAATACATGGGTCATAGCCTTCTGGTTCCATAACTGGCTGTGATGGTTCACAGAACTCAGGGAAACGCTTATCGTTTACTGGACTACCATAAAGGATATGATAAAGAATGCAGATGAACAGCCAGATGAAGAGGTATACAGGGTAAGGTCTCAAAAGACCCCGAGTGCAGGAACTTTTGTTCCCGTGGAGTTGGGATGCACCACCCTCTAGACAAGTGGATGTGTTCACCAACTCTGAATCTCTCCAAATTCCATACTTTAGTGATTCTTACGGAGGCTTCATCATGTAGGCATCATCGATTATTAACTCAATCTCCAGCTCTTCTTTGGCCATCATCCTGAAGCTACCCAGGAGCCCACTAAGAGTTACCTCATTAGAACAAAAGATGTTCCCATCACCCAGGAAATTCCAAGGGATTTATGAGCTCTGTCAGAAACTGGGACCAAAGACTAAGTATTAAAACAAAAGATGCTAGTGTTTCCTAGTGCCTAGCACACTTAGGAAGTTACAAGGATTTTAGAAGCTTTGGGCCAGGAGCCCAGGACAGAGACCAAGTTTATATTTCTCATTATATCAGAATACCGCAGAACCTTTGGCAAAACCTCGGCCAGTGAGGAATCCATGTTATCATCAAAGACTCTCAACCTAATGTTGGCCAACCAGCTATATGCCAGATGAACTAAAGTTGGTGGATCATACAAAACTCTTTCCCACTTCAAGCAAAGGAATGTTAATGTCTTAATAATGATAACAGGAATCTTCATATGCAAAGAACAGCACATCTGGGCTCAGAATTACCGAATACACACACTTGTTAGAACATCTGCATAGTACCTATTCATAGTACCCACACACCTTGCCCTGTGTTAAACCTTGCTCAGTCTCGATAGTTATCAGGGGTAGATATAGTTTCTATAAGTAGGGTTTTTGGAAAATCTAGGAGAAAAATCATACTTTTCTTGACTTGACAAATGTCCCAATTTGGTTTAAGATTTACATTTACTATTTAGAAATAGGTAAAATTTGAAGGTTTTGCTTGCTTGCTAGGTTTTTTTTCCAGCACGCTTTTTTTAAAACCCCTTAGCATGATCTTTAGACAACAAAGGACTTATAGCTAGTCCCAGAAAAACCAAAACTATAAAGTGAGCATAAAGACCCATGGTGATAGCATTAGCACAGTGAAACCCCTGATTCACAGTTCATACCATTTTCCACAACCCAACGAAGTCACCATATTGCAAGTACGCTATTCTCCCAAATTAAATTGCACATTCCCAAATGGTTTATTTCCCAGAAAAATTTAGTAAATATGCCCATTATTTGTTGTGAGAATAGCACTAAAAAGCCAGACAGACATTTACATAAGATAGTTAATTCACGCTTCTTTAACGCTGCATATTATCCCCATAACAACCCCACAGTGAGGGAGCACAGAAGGATGATGTTGATGCACGGTGACTGCTCAACCCATTTAGCAATCCCTTACTGATACCCAGGCTAATGGTAGGAAAGAGCTAAATTTAAAAAACAAAAAGGAAAAGCAAAACATCTGTCCTGATTGATGCACCCTGAGCACTCGATTCAGTGTGGGCCCAGTGACCATGCAACCAGATTCTACAAAACAGATTGGTTTTCACAACTTTGCATTTGGCTCCCATAAAAATCTTTTTACTTTTCAGTTCTTGCATTCCAGATTTGGTTTGGGAAACGCCATCATTATACTTACGAATCACTGTCAATTTTCAATGCCAGTTTATCCTAAGGGCCAGTTACTACTCTCTTTATAGGTTGATCAAGGGTCAGACTCAGGCTGGACCCTGGCTGTCATTGCCATTGCTGGCCCTGTATTTAATATATTGGGCTGACTTAATCTGGAGCAAACTTCTAT
This sequence comes from Avahi laniger, assembly GCA_963575035.1. Taxonomy (NCBI): domain Eukaryota; kingdom Metazoa; phylum Chordata; class Mammalia; order Primates; family Indriidae; genus Avahi; species Avahi laniger. Next base: position 20,682 of record CAUYSK010010083.1, on the reverse strand, counting down.
AAAACGTGTCATTTCTGCCTCAGTCCAGAGAAACCACAGACTGGGTGTTGTACTCGAGTTGGTTAAAGGTGCTAGATCCACCCTGTGGGAAATCTGAGGGTTCCCCAGGAAGTTCCCACAAGGTGGCCTCAGATTGGTCCTTAAAATTAACCCAACCTCCCCAGAGCCAGGAGAATGGATGACAGAAAGCCAGACTGACCTGTTCCAGGGCAGAATGTCAAACTGATCTAGGTTGAGAGCTCAGGCAACATTCCAGGAAAGCCTCCTTTACCATGTTCACCTCTTGTTTTCCGTCCTCAAGCTGAAAAGTACATAGCCCTTATGGAAGGGAAATTGTTCCCACAGTGAAACAACCTCAAGAGTTTAAGACAAAAACTTTGGGATTAAAAAATTGCATTAGTCTTTTGATTAGTTCAAAACATCTCATAGACACCATCTAATAGTTCTCCCAGTGTATGAAGACAAGTCCCACATGTTGTAATCAGGGAAAAAGGTAATATTTCTCTAGGCATAGACTCCTTCTTTGGATGGGGAGACTTCTATAACCTTGGAACCCATGGCACAAAGCCATAATAATGCATTTTGCCAACTGAGCTTCACGGGTTAGAACACTAATATAAAGAAAGCTGAGCAGCTCACCTACAGCAATCAAAAAATTGCACAAAAAGATGTTGAGTTCCCCTTACCCAGCCTTTGTCCAGTAGACTACCACCCTGTTTAAATTTCACAAGAATTCCTATCTTATCACCTCTCTAAGTAGAACCAGGAGAAAGTACAAGAGTGGAAACTCCGTGAGAAGTGGAAGAAGGAATCCAGCTTTCTGGTGTAATGAATGTTTGTTGGGGCCCCATGGAAGACACTGGGCTCAGTGGCCGGACTCCCGCCCATCTCTCTGAGTTTTAGAGTGAAAGTTCGGTAATCCATACAACACCGCTCACAGCATGGGAGCTAAGAGTCCACAGCTTCCTTTTCAACTCTGGTGATTGTCAGGAATCTGTCAAAAAGCAATCTGCACCACCACAAATGCAGATTTCATTTCTAGTCTCAATGAACTAGTGAGGAGACATAATAAACAATAGAGACAGCAGGAGAAGAAAAGAAAGATGACAGGAGGCATAAACTTGCCCAGTACCGTGCTGCTAAGTCAGGCCCTGAGACTGAAGCTGACCACGAAACCCTACCAGTCCAAGACCTGCCCCTCAGGTGCTGGATAATTTGATTGATTCTAGTTTATCTAGAGGTAGGGCTAATAAAGGCAAAAATTTTACTTCCCAAAAGGGTGATTTAGTTTTGCTCAGAGAACTCTCTCCCCAACCACAGACTACACTGGCAACCCCAGCCTGCTGACTCCCAGACCTGTGCCGCGGCCACACATGGAGGGGGTGGGCTGAGGAAAGGGCCGGCGTTGGGTGCCTGTGCGGAAGCCCCTCTGGCCTATTGGCCCTACATAGGTGAGGCAGCAGGTTTTCTGTGTAGTGGAACCTGCTGAGTAATAATGGTAAAGGGTCAGGAAAGATGTTGGCACACAGAAGGCACCACACCCAGACTTGGCCAGTCCCAGCCATAAAGATCCCTGTAAGTGAGGCCAGCTGATCCCCTGCATCGGGATCACCTGTGGTACTTGTTTAAAACATACATGTCTGGGCCCCAGCAGGTGACTCCAATACCTGCCAAATTAATACCACACAGTCCTAAAAGCCATACTGTTACAAGGAAAGTCTCCGGCTTCCATTTTTTCAATTTTGAACCTCCATGCCCACCCTTGCAAGGCTGCCAAGCCCCTCTTCCCTGTTTCCTGGGGGAGGCCAGATCCGCCTCTCCCCGTGCCATTCCATATCAAGTGGCCCTCTGTGCTCCAAACCAGCGTTTCTCAACTATTATTTTATTAATGTTAACACCCCGCTCCCCTTGCAAGAAGGCCTTTTGGATTTATTTTTATCCTAATTGTCCTCCTCCCCCCCATGACATTTTGATCGCACAGATACACTGCGTATCTGTTCTGTTGATGCACTGTGGCCCTTTGAGGAGCCATACATTGTCCTATCTAAGACTCTTCCTACTTCCCCTCCTGCCCCCGCGAATCAATATGAGCCCCATTAAGAATGCATGCTCTAAAGGTAGGGTCACGAAACAGGCTGAGCAGGCAGCAGGTCCGAGGCGGGCTGGCAGGAGGATGCCGACAGGCCGAAGGGGCAGCCGGAATCAGTTGCAGCCGACTGAGCGTTACCAAATGCAAATGGACATCCGGTGCAGCCAAATCTTCTAACATTTCAAAAGAACGTGGAAAACCTAGATTTTTCTTTAGAAATCGATGTTTACATGTTGGCAAGTAATTTTTTAAAAATTTTTAAGCACTAGGAAAGCAGGGTTTTATTTTCAAGCTGCTCGTTTGCAACTTCTGCTCTAGGGATTTTTTCATGAAGAGGGAAAGTGCTCGAGGCTGTGGTGTGCTGGATGTGACCTCCCACAATCCTCAGGGAGTCCAGGCAGACATGTGGGTAGGATTTAAGATCCAAAGCGCTGCCTCCACCATGGACGACCCAAACACGTCTTTCAGTAACTAAGTGTTGCCAGCCTGGAGGACAGGAGGAGGGTGTAGTTTAGGGAGAAAAAGTAAGATTTTGATTCATCTTAGCCAAACCGGTCTTATAGTCACCCGCCCCCCGTCCCTGGCTGTGCACGTGGATTCTCAATGTGCTACCCTGAAATACTCATCACTCCTAGCATGAGCTCCTACTCCACCCTAGCAACCCTGCAGGCCCCCACAGTGCTCTGCTCCTCCCTGCATCTGTCTTATCTGCACACTCTTCACACTGACCAGATCCGGCCCCTACATTCTCTGAACGCTGCCCATTGGGGAAGACCCAGATGAATCTTCCCTCATGGCCTCTCTCCCTTCTCTGCACACCCAGTGTGGGTGTCACACTATTAGCTCTTGATTATACTCTGCCTGCTATTTTTCTCTAATTGTTTCTTATGCATTAGTATTGGTTCCCAACGCCCTATAGACTGAAAATTCCACAGACGCTGGGACTGTTTCTGATATTTCCCTTGCCCCTTCCCGCTACTCAGGATTCCCAGGAGTCACTTTAGAAAACACTTACAGACTGATCACAGTGGCTGTACCACTTTTCGACCTTTTTACAACAAAATTATGATGAATGACAGGTAAAATTCTACAGAATCTTTTTTTTTTTTAATATGAAGATAAAGGTACAACATACACCCACATTGCTGATTCTATTTGCAGAGTCTGTTTTCTTTGGGCTGGATTCTCCCCAGTAATGAGAGAATCTATACATGAAGCTCTAAGCTCCCCATAGATATTAACATCCTTATTTAAAAGTTCATGAAAAACTAGCACTTGGCATGCAAATGTTTAACTCTTTTTTTTATTTCAGCATATTATGGGGGTACAGATGTTTAGGTTACGTATGTTGTCCTTGCCTCCCCCCTCCCCACCTAAGTCCAAGAATTTTTTTTTTTTTCCGTAACAACCAGAATTACTACAGCCGTGAGCCCAGAAGAGTAATACAGTCCACCATAGTCCTTGGACAAGTACTTGAATTTACTGAAATTGATGGGTTATCGTGCAGAAGAGGAAGAGAAAAACTTTTCACCTAAGTAGGAGGAATAAGGTGAAGAACAATAGAGTCAGCTCACAGGGAGAATGGCTTCGCTACAGGCAGGACTGAGCAGCACTTTGAAATCTTCCACCATCCCCAACCCATGCTGTCTCCAGCTTGGTGTATGCTTTCATTTATCCAGGGATCAGTAGCCGGGGTGGGGGAAGTTTCATTCTCCAGCTGTTGTGTCATTTCCCTTGATAAGTTCTAAATTGACCGCGTTATCCAGCACCAAAGGAGCCTTCCTGTGGTAGGCATTTTTTATTATGTGCCCTTTCAGGGGACAAAGGCGTCTGTGTCAGTAAACTGCTATGGGGGGATGGGGAAAGACAATATTATTCTTACAGTTTCGTACGCATGCTCTTCTGAAGGGCTAATGTGGATGTAAGAAATTAGGCAACATTACTGTGTGTTAGCCTGGCTGTATCAGTATACGTGAAGGAAAAACACACAATATTATTTCCTTCAAGGGCAATTTTTAGTGCTGAAGATTCCCCATGAAGACAATTCAAATAGAAATCTTTCCATTTTTATATTTTGCATAATATTTGAACATATCTATGGGCAAAATGGAGTTGCACCCCCACAACAAGTGTCTCCCCATGCTGGCTGTTATTTGAGGAGCACGCTCCAGCATTGGGCAGGTGCCAGTGGCAGCACGCTGCAGTTTTATCCAGGGTAGAAACATCTCGAAGGGTGATTTGTGGAGGTGTAATGAATTGAGGATGGAGTCTTGGGTGCCTCACCTGGGAGACAAAAAGGACATTCTGTGACGGTTCCCCACCTCTCTGCTGTTAAAGAGAGCCACTTTCTTATAAACCGTAATAAGCAAATACTGCTCGGTCGTGTGTTGACGTATTGATCCTATTTTTAAAAACATCTCCACAGATCCTCAAATGGCAGCGGGTGAGGTGGATGGGGTTAATCTGGAGGAGATCCGAGAATTTGCCAAAGCTTTTAAAATCCGTCGCCTGTCCCTTGGCCTGACCCAGACTCAGGTGGGCCAGGCGCTCAGTGCTACAGAGGGGCCCGCGTACAGCCAGTCGGCCATCTGCAGGTAACCCGCGCTCGCATGCTGTCACCTCTCCTGGCCGGCCTGGGGCTCGTTTGTCCTCACGGCTCAGCTTTTCTTCTTTGGGTGGGCAAAGCTGGAGGGGCAGAGTGTGGGAACAAAGTTTGGGACAGCTATGTATTGGGATTGGTGATCTTGATGCAGATGGAGGTGCTGAAGCACATTTTGGGGTCCTGGCTTGATAACTCCTGTCAACTCACAAAGAACATCCAAGGCGGTCTCATTGGAAATACACTACCCCGGAGCCAGGGGCCTTCCTTCTGGGCCCACACTCCTATGCAGCTGAGAGCCACCGACTGCTGTGTGCACACAGGTATCCTGAGCAAATGCTGCAAAGCTGCCAGTCCCAATTTGTGTTAACATTTCCACTCTTTCTTCCCAGAGATGGCTATCAGGATTTTCCAAGAAAACACACATTAAAAAAAAAAAAAAATTAACTATCTTCTGACCTTGAAGGTTTTAACTTGCCTTGCCAGATGCAGCTTTAAAAGCACATCTTTTAAAAAAAGAAGCGGCTGCTTTAAATGGCTCAGAAAAGGGTAGTAAGAATCTGGCCTAACCTTTTCCACCACCTCCTGAATTAAATAAATAAGTGACAGAATCCAGCCTTGGTTGTGTTCAAGTTGATCCGGGTTAAGTCGTCAGAAGCAGACCCCATGCATGCATGCGTGTGTTGCGCTAATCCCATGTTTATGCATGAGGTAACAAAGGCACTTCGGTAAGAGCTTTTTCCTCTTGGGCGATGCCTTATGAGTCCTCCTCCATCAGGAAAAGCCAAGAAACCAACTCTAAACTCATTTAAGTGGATTTTGTTCTTGGTGATCCATGAAATGCTGTCTTTTTATCTGCTCTTTATACTTTTAATGTATTCCCCAAAGGACGGAAGTGTACTTTTCCTGCAGTTTAAGACTAAGGTTATAAATAACATCAGTATGGGGTAGTAGCTTGCAGCTCACATTTTGCTCAATGATTTTCCATAAAACCCATTGATTGTTGTTAAATACAAAAAGCACCATAGGATCCTCTCACTTCTATGGCCTCCCCTACTGTTTTTTCTTATAAGATACCTCCCTGTAGAAAATAACCTTTATTCAGTCTATACAAGGATACTACTGCTGGGAAATTTGTTTCGAGGCTTGTATATGTTATTCCAAACAACATGTACAGAAGCATCAACACTAACAAGCAGCATCAATGATATGAATACTGTTTGCTCCCTGTTGGGAAACATTAATTTTGTTTCATCTTGACAGGCTTGGGATAAAGGCAGCCACAGGTTTTTAAGTTGTTGCCAATTTTCTATTGGTACTAAATTCCTCTTTCACTTATTTTTAGTCCTAAAATGTGATTTCCTTTTATTGATGTAAGTGCTAGCTAATGTTTTAACTCATATACCTAGCATCTCTTGGGCATTTCTAATCAAATATGTTGATTTCTAAAGTCTTCCCCAGGAGGGAGTCAAAAAAGCTGTGGCTGAAATGCATAGACCTTGGGAATTCCCAGGATAATAGAACATGTAAGATGCCTTGATTTTAGGCAACTATATGCTGGGATTCTAGCTTCCTGTGTTTCAAAGAGATTGGTTCAGGAGCTATCTACCAAGGGGGGAAAAAAAATGAAAGACCAAGATTTTACATGGAAACAATTTAAGTGAATTCTAAGGGCAGGAAGGAATCTGCATTAGAGCCTGCACATAGGTGACACTTGTCCCTTATTAGCTGCAGTGACCCCTACACATTGCTTTGAGTCCCTCCTTATCAAGAGTCACAGAGAAAAAGCTGCCACCAGTGCACTCGAGAGCCCTACCACAAGCTCTGTCCCCTGGTGCCATGGCTCTGTAAAGACTGTTCCCATGCTATCAAGAGTTGAAGCTTTGGAGCTTTCGTGGCGAATCATGGCAAAATGTGGTATGTGGCAAATTAGCACAACAATGAGAGCTTTGGGAGAGCTTGCCACAAATGACAAGCTCATTAAATAACGTTAAATTATTAGTTCGCTTTGTACTGAAAGTAAACGTACTTCTCTCCTTAACCAGTACTGGAAGTTGGGTTTTTCAAAAATTAGCAGATAAACAAATAATGCCTTGAACTCTACATGGAAGGGAATGCTCTGGCAATTGCATTGAGATTCAATATTATTTGTGCTGCTTATCACATTATAGGAGACCTAAAATGTGCTGCCAAAAGTTAGAATATGGCACACAAAGAAGGCCTGTTCCATCCCTTTGCAAGCATCCTACTAAACATATTCTGACTGACTCATGCGTGCTCATTTTAGCTCTGTGAGAACAGACCATTGTAATAAGACGCACTCTTCAGTCAGAGGTTGTTTTCAACAGCATGGAACACTTTAAAAGACAGAGGGGAATTCTATGTATCCAAAGTTGCCGTACTTGAGGGTTGTGAATTTGGATATAGAATAAACAAACAAACAAAAGGAATTGGAACTTTTTGTTTTTCATTGAGAGAGAGTATAAGTTTGGTACCAGGATGACCTTAAAACACTCTATATAATTTCGTCCAAGATGCTTCATATGTTTTAAAGTCAATGTAGCAAAGAATTGCTGATGGCAATTGATACATAGAAGACCTCATTTACAGAAAATGATATCGTTCAAGTACAGTTTGCAGATATCACACATTAAACACAGCTTGACGCCCTGGTGCAAAAGTACACCATTATGCTGGACGGTGTTTGGAAGGCATGAGGTGGCCTTAGCACACCCAGGGGTGGGGTGTTCCATAGTAATTACAATGTGTCCAGCTGTTCCAGCCAGAACAGCAAAGCAGCAACTGGGCCCCTGGAAAAGGGACATGTTGTTAACTTACCTATGGTGAAAATTGTTTGTCCCCGGAGAGAGAGAAGTTAAAATGAGACACAAGAGAGAGAGATAAAAAGGGGGCCATAAAAGGAATGTCCCAGTTGCCATCACTGACTATGATAATAGCTGTAACGTTTTCATAACCAAGTCAATGGGGGGAACGTAAAGAAAACCAAATGCAAAACATACCATTTTAAGCGAAAGACCGTGACCACTCTTGTCTTTGATGTCACTTTCTGGCGTTAATTTGTGCCTTCAGGATTCTGACGATTGGGGAAATGGAGCTGGCTCCGTTAAAATCAAAGCTGAGACCTCAGCGTTCGCACGGGAAAGGCCGCGAGTCGTTGGCGTGCCCGTGTGGCTGGCCCGCGCGTGCGCCCCGTGTGTGTGGTGCGTGGTGTGTGGTGTGCGGTGTGCGGTGTGCCATCTGCATGCGCTGGCATGGAGCACGTGGGGGGTGGCGCTGGCTTGGGCGGGGCTGGCTACCTTGCAGCTGGCCACTAACCTGCAGCGAATTCGCCCTGCCAGGCAGTCAGGCAGGCAGGCAGGAGGCCCACCCTGGCAGAGGACTCAGTGTAAGACTGTTCTTTCTCAATTTTCCCCCCAGACACACCATCCTGAGAAGCCACTTTTTCCTACCACAGGAAGCCCAAGAGAACACTATAGCTAGCAGTCTGACAGCCAAACTGAACCCTGGCCTTTTGTATCCTGCCAGGTTTGAAAAGCTGGACATCACCCCTAAAAGTGCCCAGAAGATCAAGCCGGTGCTTGAGCGGTGGATGGCCGAGGCTGAGGCCCGCCATCGCGCAGGTATGCAGAACCTGACCGAGTTTATCGGGAGCGAGCCGTCCAAAAAGCGCAAGCGGCGCACCTCCTTCACACCCCAGGCCCTTGAGATCCTCAATGCCCACTTTGAGAAGAACACACACCCCTCTGGGCAGGAAATGACCGAAATTGCTGAGAAGCTGAACTATGACCGGGAGGTAGTTAGAGTTTGGTTCTGCAATAAGAGGCAAGCGCTGAAGAACACAATTAAACGCTTGAAACAGCACGAACCGGCCACGGCCGTCCCTCTGGAGCCGTTAACAGACTCACTGGAAGAAAACTCCTAAAGAGACGCCCACCCAGAATCGGAAGCAAAATCCACAGAAACTAAAATCCACTCTTGGAACGCCACCAAAAAAAAAAAAAGAAGAAGAAGAAGAAGAAAAAAGAAATGAAATTAAATTGGAAAAATAGCCCCAGTCATTGTGACCCTTGTAAGAAAAAGACTAAGAAAACTACCAAGTGGACAGAATGGTTTCTACATGTCCGTTGGTTTTCCAAAAAGGAAAATGAAATTTTTTTGAAAATTTTTAAACAAGGAATACACCACACTGAAGGTGTGTGTGGTAGGATAGTTCCCGTCCCCAACCTGTCTCCCCAAAGCCTGTTTTTTAATGGACTTAAAGCAAACCAAATAACCACGTACTTTTTTCTGTATAGTATGAAAATATGAACACATTTTAAGGAAAAAGAAAAAAAACTAAACCAAAAACCAACAACAAACAAAAACTTTTAGCTGTTCAAAGCGAATACAAGCCTGCCACCTGGAGGAAGGACTGCATCCTTTCAGGTACTAAGTGCTGATTCACTATGAAACCTATTAACCAAAGTCAGAAACATGGCATTGCAGACGTGATCTTTCGTCTACTCTTCTCTGCGCGTAAAGTTGTGTTACGATTTTTTACATTTGTACTAATGGAAAAATAGGAAGCCCGATTTCTCTCATCTTTCCCATCTGTTGTCTCCACCCTTGGGGTGGGTACCATTGTTGAAGCCATTGTGTGAGGCTCACTGTTGGGTTTGTTGGGGGGAGGGTGGACTTTTTTCTTTTTCTTTACTTTTTTTTGGTGGAGGGTTGGGGGCATCCTGGATCGTGTGCCAAAGCATTTGTTGCTTTCCTCTCACTATGACTTGTGGGTTTGAGAAAAGAAAATGGAGCTTGCATTTCTCTTTTTTCCTCCATTTCTCCATCTCCCTTGCACGTGGCCTCCAGGGTCTGCTGGAAGGCCACAGAAGTAGGGAGGAACAGTGTTTTTTCCACTCAGATCCTAGTGAAATGCAGAAGAGACTCCAAAATAACTAGGGCTTTGCTCAATGAACTGTCAACACTGACATAAGCTGTAATTGTGCTCACTGTCCACACCAGAGCTTGGGATTTTTCTCAGTCTGTTGGCCACGTACATGGAGAGCTGACCAAAACTAATTTTGTAATATAAACATAAGCTGCACATTTGGTTCAATACTTACATCTATGTTATGCTTCCGTGCAAAGCAATTTCTCTCAGAAGTCTGATAGCCAAAGAAATGTCTCAAGATTTCAGTCAAAATACACACATGGCATGCACACGCCCACACACACACACACACACACACACACATGCAGAAACAGGCTAAAAAGACATTGTTAAAAGCCATCGTGTATCCTGTTAATGTCATCTTTTCTGCTATTTCTTGCATTCCAATAGCGATGGCAGACTTTTTTCAGGGGGGAGCAATTATTCTTGGGATCTATTAATGGAGCAGAAAGGTGGCAGGCAAATGTAAACAGTTGGAATCAGAGGCCAGGTTCTTGAGGGGAAAGGAAGTCCTAACAGGGAAGTGTCTTTATTAAAAGAAAAAAATATAGGAGGGGCTTCTCTAACACATCAGAATAGCCTTCACTATTAGAACTAGAGGATTGCTTCCTTCTAAAAAAATAACCTACTCAAAAGAGCTGTGGGCCACAGTAACCTACTGAGCAAAAAGGACGTGCTGAGATGTGGGGACGGCTGTGCAGGTGAGCGATTGGAACCTGCCGCTCATGTTTTCACCCAAGTCTGGGCAGAAAGTTCCATTAAAGGAGCAGGCGAGACAGAGCTGTCAATCTGCTTGCTGTGTGAATGTAAATATTTAGGAATAATTAATTGATAATCGTGCTCATGTATTATCTAGAAGTAAATTGTGAAATGAAAAAGAGAAACCCCACCTCAAGTTGCTCAGCTGATTAAAAATGCCATCTCTTCCCCTAACACACTCCCTCTCCCCTGGGGATTTGAGTTTCTTCTGTTGGCTACTTTGCTGGTTGTGGAAATGCTACAGTATAATTGTCCCTCAGATGATTCATGCAACAATCAGGAGACTACCAGCAAGGAAACTCTAAAAGAAATCCTGGAAGTGGAACTAGTCACTTGTAAAGGTGTTCCCATTTTGCCAGTCTGATGTTAATTGGACCAGTGCTAACCTGATCTTCAGTACCAACAACATCATGGTACCCGTTTCACCACCTCAAAAACTGCACAAATACCAACAACCCAGAAACCCAAAACTTCATTGATTAAAACAAATTTTATATTCTCCTAGGACCTGCTCTAAATTCCATCAAGAATAGCTCCTGGAGAAAAGAAGTTAACAAGATAACATATGACGGATGCTAAATGTTTAAATATATGCCGGCAGCGGTTACATAAGGCCTGCTCAGTTCTGAGATCTATAATTGGGAGGGTATAACCAGGACAGAGAAAATATAAAAGTAATCTTCCAGAATGGAACAAAAAGGAAAGAATTCATCCCACAGTCGTAAAACCATTCATGTGCAGTGATTTTTTTTATAGTTTTATAATTTTGTATTGTTTTATAAATTATTTATAAGGTGTTGTAATGCTTCTTATATTAATTTTTTACAGATAAATTTTTTGCTACAAGGCATAAAATGGTGCCTGAACAGATACTTAGGAATATAAATTATACTATGTAACTCATAAGTCTTTGGGACCACACCTATTATTTAATTTTATGATGACATTTCTTATTTCCACTTGTAAACAACTTCATATGTCAATAGCATTTAAGTGTCTGTTATGTTTCCATGAACTGAAGGTTAAGGTTGTCACCAACAAAAAATAAAAGCCACTTTGGGCATATGCAATTGTATTTCAAGCTTCAATATTTTTCTCACATATTTTTATATTATTGCCATCTTCATTTTCTTCATTATTTGATGACAAACATGACAATGTATGTTATATTTTACTTTTGTTTGTGGGTTTTCTTTTCTTTTTCAACCAAAAAAAATATTTGGAACAGTTAAAAGTTTTAATTGCATTTGCAAGATTTTGGTTTCTTTATGTTGTAATCACACAGATACATACAAACACAACACAACACAACACAAAAGAGAGAACAAAAAAGCAAAAGGAGCTAGGAAAGAAAAAAAAAAAAACAAGTAGAGGCGTATCAAAGAACTCAAGCTATAACCAAAAAGAAATCGTAAAATGCCTTTGCTCGTTTCTCTACGCTGGACCAAAGTTCAATATTTATAGGTATATGCACATTGTATAGATATGGCTAAATGTTGCTGACAATCTCGCAATACTAAACTGTTCCTATTTTAAGAAAAAAAAAGAAATACAAACTGTTCATCAGAGTTTTACCTCAGCACTCTACTTGTACCCAGTTAATGACCAAGTTTTAAAAAAAAAAAAAAGGAGAAAAGGAAATTGATTTTCATTTCAATGTTTGACTGTAAAATCTGTTTGGATAACATTTTGTAATGAGCTTTTTGTCATGTGATTTGCTTGTCTTCAACTTGAAATTATGTGAGGCACATTTGTTTATTTGTTGTTAAGAAAGTGATTTGTTTTTTCTTGTCCTATGTGCTATGATCTAGACTGGTCACCAGGGTCACTTATGAGGCACCACAAAGAGATCTGCTTTCTCCATGCTTGGAGCAGGCAGCAGGAGGGGGGGCAGGAAAACAGACTGGGTTGTTTTGGAAAAATCATCATGACAAGAAGTTGACATGATAGACTTGTGACCAAGAAGCCAAACTGGATATTTCAAAGCTCCTTACTTGCTCTGACATTGAAACCAAAGCTGATTTATCTGCACAGGTTGCTTAATGTTAAAAAAAAAAAAAAAAGTAACTGTACTTTATCTAGAGCAATATCTGTATGGTCAGTAAAGCTGCACTTTGTGTATTTCTTAACAGCTTCAGATCTGTCACTTTTAATTTGTACCATAAAAAATAAAGAATTGTTTGACATGAGCTTGCAGGCTAAGTGTGTCTCGCACTCAGATGTGTCATTTAAATTGTAAACATTTAAGTAAGCGTACGTTATAACCCCGAATGTTAAGAAAAGGAAGGGGTTCAAGACAGACTGGTTAATATCATGATTATTTTAACTTTTCAAATGAAATTACTATACTCACTGGGACTCCTTTGGTTGTAAGGTATAGAAATTCAACTCAAACTTACCTAAACAAAAAGATACTATGTTGTTTGACTTAACTGGGAAGTCTTATTGTGGAGCTCAAGAACAGCTGGATACAGTGGTTTCAAAGACATCACCAGCCTGTCCTGCTTGCCTTTCTTCTCAGAGGGATTCTCTAACCATAACCCCAGGGCGTGGAGTCATGTACCTGTCTCTAAACTAAGTGCTGGTGCTGGGGAATGGTGCATTTAAATCGGCCATTCGCAGTCACAGGCCCTGTCTGAGGTGGGGCCATGGGGTCTCTTGAGGACAATCCCATAGGACCACAAGGAATGACAGGGGAGGCCCCATGAGAACCAGAAGACAGAAGATGAGACATGACAGTGGGCAGACAAAACCCAGAGCCACCATGGTCTGCTACTGACACCCAGCTGTGAGCCAGGTGTTATAGAGAGTTCTACTGGGAAAGTAGTGCTCTGCAGCTCTTAAGGAATGTCTGCAATCACATACTCTGGAAAATTGAGGCACTTCAGTTTTTCTCCTACCTGAAATTTAATGTGAGTAGGAGGAGTGAGTTAATGTTGTTATATAGTTTACTAATTCAAAACAAAGGAGCATCTCACTAAAAATGTCAGTAAAATATAATAATAATATTTAGAATCACAATCTCCATACTTTTAGTGAACTTTAGCAAACATTTCTCATGCTGCATGGAGATCTGTGTATCAACTTCATGTTATGATTGATAAAAGTGCTTTGGGACAAGCAACGGACCCAAAAGTCTGAGTGCCCGTGCGCTATACTTGGGCAAATAAAGTGGCCAGGAAGCTCCAAGACTGACTTTAAGAGGAGCAAAAAAATGGTGATGCCTCTGCCCTCATGGGTGACAAAAAAACAAAAGAAAGTCATTTTTAAGCTTTCTTTCCATATAAACTACTCTAAAAATATGCTGGGCAAAGGTCCTGCCTGTGATTGTGCCTATTATTATGAAATATGTTTGACTTAGGCAACTCTAAAATGTCTTCTTTTTAAAGACAGCCTTCATTCAAATGTAATCATCCTATATTCCACAAATATCTGCTAAGCATTTCACACGTGCCAGAACATTCTCTGTGCTGGGGACTCAGAAATAAACAGTCTTTGCCTACGAGAAACTCATATTTGTAGTGCCAAAACCATTAATATTTCTCCAGAAATTAAAATCATCACACATTTCTTGTACTATAATATTTCACAAATAAAATAAATTTCAAAATTAAAATGATGAAAAACAGTTCTGAGGCCAACTTCAAAACAGAAAATGAAATCAGCAGGAATAGCCAAGGCTTAGAGGACAATCACCAGCATCTGTTTTAAATGATTCCAAAAACTGTTCTGACAATAATTTTCTACTAAACCAACCACATACACGCAATATATTCAGTGGCAAGTATAGCAAGTTGATGAGTTTAATAAAAAATCTATGGTTGGAAAGAGTTCAGAAGCAGCCTGTCACCGCTCGTCAGGAAAACCGATTTCTCGTTAGCAAACGCAGGGCTGGGCTCCTTATCTGTTGTTCTGTCCTTTGAAGGGAGTCCAGCCAAACGGCACCCATTTTTCTCATCTACTATATGCTAAGGAAAGCCATATCAAGGGAAGAAGTTGACACCTAAGGAGGTGTATTGGACAAAAATCTTTCTAAAACATACGAAATATTGCCATGTCTTCTGAAAGCAGTTCATGAACATAATTTACCCTCTTCTTGAGGGACTTTCTCCTGCCATTTGCTTTATTCTAATTAATGGCTCCATCCATTAGCCATCCATAGCAGAAGTCTGGGAGTCCTCCCAGCGTCTACACACACACACACACAGACACACCCCAAGTCACCTAAAGTCCTGGCAAGTCTGCCTTGGTTATTCCCTTTGAATCTGTCTCCTGCCCTCCATCTCCCACTGCCTCTCACCTGGGTCTCTGTGGTCTGCTCCTCCTGGTCTCTCCGCCCATCATATATCTGCCCCCAGAGCAGTCGTTCTAACCTAAAAGGCCAATATCAACATATTTCTCTTTTGTTTAAAACCTTTCCAACGTTTGCCTTTGCCTTCAGAAAAAAAAAGCAGACTCCGACATAGCACACAGTACCTTTCCTCACCTGGTTCTTGTCTCTTTCTTCAGCCTGATCAGTTCCCACAGTTGTGTTCTTTAGAACTTCCTAAAATTTCTCCCATGCCTCAAACATTTTTGTTGCTGTACCCTCTGCTTGGAATGTGCATCCACTGCACTGTTAACCTATCTACCTCCTACTATTCTTTAAGATTCAATTCTATTTAATTTACAAATAGTTATTGGACTCCTACTATGTGCCAGGCATTATGCTTCCTTCATCATAGCATTAATCAAGTTTTCATATTTGTCAGCCACCACTTAAATGTTGCAAAATCACTACTAGAGACATCTGAATGGCCTGTAGACTTGGCTTAAAGATAAGTGTAGTTTGGCAATATGTTTTTTTAACTAGTTGCCATTTGTGTATGACAGATCTTCCTTGTCTAGTAAGAGTAACAGTAATTTCATATCTGTATAATTTTCAAAGCTCTCTCATATACATTATTTTATTTGCCCCCAGCAAAAAGCCCATGGAAATGTGATGATCCCTATTTTATAGATAAGAACTAAAAATCATAAAAGTTAATAGGTTTGACCCAGATGCCGAGTTCATAAGGAGAGCTGGGACTTGACTACATTAGGAACTAGAGTATTCACCAAGGTGAGTGTGCCCTAAAACATACTCATGGTGGGATCTGGTACCTGCATGTCTTTGAATCACCAGTGAAAATTATAGTGTCCAATAGACGGTAGCAGTCCAGGAAAGGCTTACCATTGTTGATGATAAATTCCAACTATCTAATTACCAAGTCCCCTATGAGTTAAGTGAATTTAGCCTGCATGATTAGTGCATGACAGAAACAGTAAAAGGTACATAAAGAGAAATTAGGAATGCCTATATATGCTGTTTCATTTTATCCTCCCTGAGAGTTAGGGGCTCCATATGAGAATAAGAAGAGTTCCAATCATCCCAAAGGCAAACGAGTTAAAACCAACTGAAAGTGAAAGAGAAAGTCAGTGATCCTCGTCACTAGTCACACCAGCAAGTGGAGAACATGCCATGTGTGTGGAAGCAGGAAGCTGGCCTGGGACCTGGGCCGGCGAATGCACTCCAGAACTTTCTCTGATACTCTGATGTCACTTTAAACAGCTTTAGTGGTGCTTCTGACCATTAAGGATTTCCAGCTTTACCAGAGCTGCTGAGGTGATCATTTGGGAACAAACCACGCTCTTCCCGTTGCCTTATCTATACTACTGAAGTCTGGGATCTGTGTAAAAGTATCTGTTTGGGTTAATGGGCTTAGTTATTGAGGTCACTGGGGTATCATCTGTGAAAGAGAGAATGTTTCCAGGATGTTAGAGTGTTAGCTATTTGCACATATGCAACGATGGGAGAGCCAATATAACCACACAGATCTAAAACTGGAGTAGTTCCAAAAACTGAACTTCAGTAAATGAACAAGGAACTCATGTTCAATAAAAGCATTCATGGTGAACAGTTATACTGAAGCCCTTTTCAGATGTTCTCATTAAGATGCATAAATGCAGAAGAGAGACTGACATTTCTTGCAAGTCTACCATATGTAGGTATTACTGTCCCTCATTTCAAATCTTGCACTGTTATCTGAGATTTGAGGCCTGCTTAGACATACATGTGCTACTAATAATTTTCTCATAGAGAAAGGTTGACTAAAACTGACTCAGATCCTTAACTAATGCATCATTAAAGTGGATCACTGGGCCTCAGAAGAGTCCACTTCAGATCCGTGGATCTGCACCACTTGGGCCACATCTATGGTCACAGATGAAGGAAAAGATATCATTTGGGAAACGTTTTGCTTGTTTTTCCTTCCAGTTTTTGCTGTTGATGATATCTTTTATTATACAAGTAATTTATGTTTATTGTAGAAAAATTTAAAATGTATAAAGAAACAAGGACATTTCCACTGTAAGCATGTGGAAATGTTCAACTGTTTTTCTTTATATTGCTCTATTTTAACATTTATGGGCTGTTTTAGGTGATTGTCTTGAACTTCAGAGACAGAGGGTAAATCAGAAAATCAAAAATAGAACTCATATATCTTGAAATCCCATCACTGTGAAATGCCACAACTGTTTGGGTTGCCAAAACTCATTTATTATTTACCCAGAATCCTAACTAGACCCACCCTGCATCATCTTGGAAGAAAACACAACAGCCCCTGGTTGTCCAGGGGGAGTCATAACGCCCAAGACTATTTCCACACAGGCTTTGCTAACCAAGCAAGAGGCACTAGTGAAGAAAAGTGGGCTTCAGTTATGGAAACATGAACCCCCAGGTAGCGGTAGGTCTGTGCTGGCTGACACCATGAACTTTTTCTCAAGATGAGACCCTCTACCTCTACCTTACATTCAGAGCATTTTGTCTTCATGTAAGTCCAAACCATAACAATGCCTTCGAGGGCCATATCTTGCACTCACTAGGCATTGTACAAATGTACCGAGTGGGCAGCCAGTCTAGAACATAAAGGCATGGGAAATGACTTCACTCTGCCATCTAACTTGATAAAACACACCCTGACACACACACATCAACATCTGCATTGCTTCTTTCCAATAGCACAGGCTTCACTCTTACTTTTTAACACACTCCCACTGTGTCATCAGTGTTCAAATTCCTACTTTTGGGGTTTGGGCTGCTTTGAATAGAGTGGGAAAGTCTACATGGGCTCCTGGTTCTGTTCCTGGGAGGTCACAGGACAACCAATCTTTCCAAACCATAAAGTGTGCTCAAGCACTTGCATGTATATATTTTTATTTCTGCTTCTAGAACTACCAGACTCCCCGGGAGGAACAAAAAAAGGAAAAACGAATATATCTGTAGGCTCTGAAGAGTGCAAGAACACAAGACAATTCATTATTTCTTGGACATACCCTCTCGGTTTTCTCAATCAGGGGACTCTACTTATGTTTTGCGTTCTCTTGGCCTACTGTTCCTTCTCTATCCTCACATCCAAACCATAATCAGCCTCAAAGGTCCAGATGAGAGGCCCAAGACTTGAAAACATAACAGTGAAACTGACTATTTGGAGCTGAGGTCTAAATGAGGATCTATTTATTATAGGGGCTAGAAAATAGTAAATATTTTTAGGCTGTAAGGGCCTCAGGCATAGGCAGTGTGTAAACAGATGGTAGAGGTTGTGTTCCAATAAAACTTCAGCAACAAAAACATGCAGCTGGCTGGATTTGGTTCACGGACCATAGTTTACTGACCCCCGCTCTATTAGGCTAAGTTGGTTTGGAGACCATAGAGGCCCTAAAAGTCTTCTGTGGACTTTGGGCATGGACCCAACTTGTGGCTGTCTGTAGTGACACTGTCGGGGTTTGCCCAGAGCCCCTAGAATATTTTTACCCCTTTTCTGTGCTCCCTGCTTCAAAATGTTTGCCACTAAAATTGTGCACCTGTGACTTTTCTGGAAGACTTCCTCAAGCTCCTGGAGTCACTTTTCTCCGTAGGAGCATAGAGCACCAAGTGCCGGGGAGTTTATGCCCACCAATCCCCACCCCCCAGGGTGAGAGAATGACTGTCCAGCCCATCCCCCCACCCCACCCGCACCCCTGGCCTGAGCACCTCGGAGGCTCATGCTCACTCCAGATTGAGGGATGGGGCTGCAGCCGCCCTCCCCAGAAGGTGGCCTGAAATCACTCCCTCATTCGTCCCGCCTCTTACTCCCTTACCAGGATTTCCCAAAGTCGTTCCTTAATTAATCACTTATACCCAAATCCTCATCTCTGGGGAAGCTGACCCTCACACACCATCTCAAATTGTTCTAGACATGTTTTGTCTCCAGTGAGTGTTTGCAGACCCTGGAACAGATGCTCAGATATATCCCCAGATGTACACAGGGCCCAGGAGCCCTGTGGGAAAGATCTCAAATCCAGCCCACAGTTGGGGTTCAAACATAAGCCGAAGATCGGAGAGACTAGAGTTCCCTCAGTAACCCAGTTTGGAGGGAGGGAGAGGGGCTTTTGAAGGAAGATACCTGTGAGTGTGGAGGGGTCCAGCAAAGAGGATCAGCAGAGGCCCGAGCAGCCGTGAGGAGGAAATCTTGTGCGCACTGGGAAGGGAAGAGGTGGGAGAGAACCATGACATTCGGGGTTAAATATCTCCCCACCCCAGAAGCAGGGTCAGGCCTAGGGTGAGGCAAGCAAAGCCCATTAGTCACAAAATTCTTTAAGAAGGCACTTGGGGCACGTGTAAAATTTGAATTTGACATCCTATCACCTCACCTTTGTCATGGCCTTTCTCCAGGGCTGGTGCCAAGATGCAGAAAATTCCTACCGGCCGGAGAAGAGCTTCGGAAGGGCTGCCTGGCAGAAGTTGGCAGCTTTAAAGTGGCGGCAAGGGCAGTGGCTCCTGGGGAAAGGCTGCAGAGCCTGGAACTCTGTGGTTGTGCTCTGCGTGGGACTGGGATGCCAGTGGACTCACCCTCTTGCTTTTCCTGGCATAGGCCAGGCACCCTCTCTGGCTCCGCACCTTCACTGGAACTATACCCTCTGCCCAAAAAGCTCCTCCTCCCTCGCCTTCTTCCAGTCTTTGCTCAAATCTCATCTTTTAAGTGACCTACAGGGGCCGCCCTAATTAATATTGCTACATGCATCACCACCTCCCAACGCTCTCTAAACCCTTAACCTACTCGACTTTTTTTCCCCATAACCCTTTTAATCATCTCACATGCTATGTAGTTTAATTATTTAATGTATTTGTTGTTTGTTTTCTGTCTCTTCCTGCTGGAATATGAGCTCCTCAAAGTCAGCAATCCTTGTTTGATTTACTTTTTGCAAGCCCTGAGAACAGTGCCTGGTGTATAATAGGTGCTCAGTAAACATTTGTTGCCTGTAGGAATGAAGAAAGGAGGTTTGGGAACACACTGGTTTAGGGTTGCCACATCTAGTAAATGAAAACATAAGACACCCAGTTCAATTTGAATTTCAGATGAACAAAAAAATTTTTTAGTATAAAAGTGTGCCCCAAATATTGCATGAGATATACTTATACTAAAAAGTTTTCATTGTTCAAGCCAAGTGCAGTGGCACACACCTGCAATCCCAGCTACTGAGGCTGGGAAATCACTTGAGCCTAGGGGTTCAAGACCAGCCTGCGCAACATAGCAAAATCCTATCTTAAAAAAGTTTAAGAATTAAAAAATAAATAACTATTACAATAATAATTGCCATTTGTTGATTGAAAAGTTGCAATGTGCCAGGTACTATGTTAAGATTTTCCCCACGTTTAATGTGTAAATTATTTAGTGTCTTTCTTTTGCAGAAGAGGCAACTGAAGCAGAGAGAGCCTAAGTCCCTAGCCCAAAGTCTCACAGCTAGTAAGTGGAAGAATGAAGATAAAAGAGCAGCTCTGTCTGAACCACAAAGTCTAAAAGCAGATTCTGCCTAGCCTAGATGCGCTCAGCATTGCCCGAGCGCCTGTCTTGTGGCGCTCCTCCCTCCGTTTCTTCCTGGCATTTCGGTGTTCCCCCCAGCACCTGCCACAGTGGCTTCCCACCGGTCCAGTCTAATCCCAACAGAACAGAGACGATGGCCCACATTGTAAGTGGAAGTCCTGGAGCTGCCAGAGTGCTTGCCGACCCCCAGCCCAGACCTCTGCGAGAAAGGAGACACCCGGCGAGCTTGGGAGATGGTGAATTTCCAGTATCCAAAGGAACTTTTTCAGGAAAACTGCGATAAGTCATACCAAAATGGCCCAGCCTTCCTCTCCAGGCCAGATGGGGAGAGATGGAAAGGATGCTCCGTTGTCTGTGAGGCCAAGCCCTCTGTGTGAGATGAAAGGCCTACCTTGGTTATGCA
>CAUYSK010010080.1:0-37417 GCA_963575035.1 Avahi laniger | reverse complement strand
GGGCATGGTGGCACATGCCTGTAGTCCCACCTACTCGGGAGGCTGAGGCAGGAGGATCGCTTGAGCCCAGGAGTTTGAGGTTGCTGTGAGCTAGGCTGAAACCATGGCACTCTAGCAAGGGCAACACAGTGAGACTCTGTTTCAAAAAAAAAAAAAAAAAAAAAGAAAAGACTGACATGCAGGGCTCCATTTTGCCATCACTCATGTGCTGCATGCACCAGTTTTCCCATTACTTTTATAAAGAGACAGATATAATGAATCTATCATTTAAAGTACTCAAATTCATTATTCCTTCTTTGTGAAAGCTTGACATCTTGGCTCATGTCATATATTTGCAAACTAAGTATGTATTGCACTAAAAGGATAATAACAAAGAAACTAGAATAACAGCTTTTTAAGTTTATGTTTTCATGAAACAAGAAAACAAATGGGAATTCCCAACATAAAACTGCTAGGGTCAATTTTAAACATCACTAGATCTTTAAGTTTTCTTCAAAATGTGCACGACAATCTTTACTGTCTCATACAGAATTATCCAGAATTTACATTACAATTGACTCAAACAACTAAACCGCAAACAAAAGCACCTTAAATAGCAGACAATACCTAATTAACTTTCAATAACAAAAAAAAAATACTGCTATTACCTACATAGATAGTCCAACAAACACCCACGAGTAAATACAGTCATTTTGTCCTAGAACCATGTAAAAAGTCCAATAAGAAATCAAATTATTCAATTTTATACTCTTATTATAATTAAAATTCATTTTAATAAAGCAATTTCACATAAACCATTTTTAAGAAAAAGTACCAGTTTTTCCAATTCTTCATTTTTTATCATAACATTTTCTTGTTATTAAAGCTTTATATTTGATAGCTTTATAAGAAAATGCAGTAACAAGAGCATTAAATATTAAAAATTTATTCAAAAACTTACTTCTTTCTAGTGAAGACAATTCAGTGTTTGGCAGTTTATTTAAAGTACTTTAAGACAAATCTGACAAAAATCTGATTATGGAAAATAATTTTCATCCTTCTAACACAAATATATTTTCTATTCAAATATTCTTACACATCCACACATTTAATGTAAAGAGACAATAATGATGACCTGACATTTCTGATCACTTAATGTGTGCCAGGAACTGTGTTAAAGGCATTACATTTATATTAATCCTAACAGCAATTGTAACCTTATTTTACATATAGGAGTCTAAGGCATAAAGAGATTAAACAATTTACTAAAAGCCACACAGCAATAGAGCTGAGATCCAAATCGATCGAAACCATATCTGATTTCTGCATCACTACATAGCAGATACTCAAAAAACATTGTTTCGCTCAACATTTTGTTGTAATATCGATGAGGGAAAACAATCAGTTCCTGGCCACGACCACTGTTTGTATGGAGTTTACACATTCACCTTATGTTTGCATGGGTGTTCTCTGGGTACTCCAGTTTCCTCCCACATCCCAAAGATGTGCACATTACATGAATAGGCATGTCTTAATGGTGCCAGTGTGAGTGAGTGTAGGTGTGGGTGTGAATGTGAGTGCACCCTGCATGGAATGGCATCCTAACCAGGGATGGTTTTCCGCCTTGTGCCCTGAGCTGCCAGGAGGGACTCCAGCCCCCAGCACCCCTGAACTGGAATAAGCAGGTTAGAAAATAAATGAACGAATGAATGGATACAGATTACTGTAAAATAAAAAACTATAAAGTATACAATAATCATACAAATGCACAACAATAAATGATGTGGGATGGAAGTGTTCAGCTAGAGTGCCATGTTGGTTATTGTTTGTATTTGAAGTGCATGGTGGCAGGAGGTGCTCTTTACAATTTTCACTTTGCAAACATTTATTTCTTGATTTAACATACCACCACTATGACTGCCATCACTCACTGATTCACCAAAAATTGGGTAAATAATTATCTTACTTGTTTTTATTAATCTTTCTGAATGTATGTTTAGCTCACACTTATTTCAATGTTTAATATTAGAAGTATTTTAGATCTTTATTTAAAAGTTTAGCAATGTTTCTGTGACCAGAAATATGCCACAGGAACTTAACTCTTGCTTATATCAATTAACCTATGGCAAAATTGGTTTCCTTATACGTAGTTTGGTTTAAAATCGTAGTTTCCGAGAATCTACCAAAGACATTAAGAGAGAACTTAATGTACTGCATTGTGTACAAGTACACATGGTATCTGGTACAATGCCTGACACCCAATAGGTACTAAATGAAAGCACAACTATTATTGTAATATTTATTTCTTCTTTACTTACTCTGTGATAATTCTGGATTTCCTTTCAGATTCATCATCTTTGGAATTGAAGGGCCATACACATCCACATCTAACAAACCAACGGCCTTTGACTGTAAAAAAGCAGAATTTACTGTAAGATTGATCATTTCCACTTTTCATCAAAGAAAAAGCACATAGGAACAGTGATCTGACTACAGAAAAGAATATTTGCAAAATATTCCAAAATCGTAACTTAAACTTTCGAAGTAGCAGTAAGTAAAATAGCATAAATTGCTTAGAGTAAATACTTTGTATTGATTTACTATTAATAATATCTTCTAGACATCTGAGTAGAGAAATCCACCCCATACGCTTTACATATTATAGTCCAGTTCTCCCACATAGTCTCAAGTAGACTAAGACCTTTTTGATCTGAGTATGATTTTGAGAACTAAAAAATTACATACAAACAGTATTAAAATAATGATTTACAATGGCAAACAAAACCCTAGAAAGATGGAATATTAGCTTTCGGAATGGAATGCCCATCTAACATGCAAAAAAATATAACATGAAAAAACATCATGGAAATACGGCCATAATAAAGCAAGTGAGAAATTCTGATGTAGATCTGGTATAAATGAGATGGAAGTGCTAACAAGGATACTGGCAGACATAATACAGAGACAACCTCTTACAGGCAAGTCATAGTTAAATACCCAAAGTCTTCTGGGGAACCCATAAACAACTAAAACTTTTCTTTGATGACACATCCAGCTGCTGAAGGGCAGAATATCCTGACTGGTCTCTTCACCAGCTGCCATTAATCAGCAGCTTAGCCAAGGAAAGTAAAACATAATTCACTATTCCCAAATGTGTCTCTTTTCTTTTCCCCCTCTCTTCTTTCTCCTTTGAATAGAGGAAATCAATCTATTATTCGTTTTTCTCATCTACAAGTAAACAGAATGCTAATATTATATGTCTTAAAGTTGTGTTTCGCCAAGTCTTAGAACTCTCCTCCCGCTGTCCTCATATCCTGGCATGATAACACTCTTAACCTCTCAACAAAAGTTTTTAAAAACTGAAACAATCCCTCACCTTCCATGTTACCTACCTATTTCCAGACACAAAACTACTTTTTAAACCTTGTTGTTTGGTTTCCATGAATACACAAAATAAAGTAAATTCAACATTTATGGTCCTACTGCTACACTGACTAAAACTACAGTTCTAAAAAAGCCATATATATCTCAGTGTGATTAAGTGTCCTCAAAGGGAAAAAAAATGGGATTGATCTTGGCTTCTATCAAAATCTCAGCTTACTGTAAAAATAAATAAGAAAACAGGAAGGATATTTTACTTTTAATGGTGGTATATAAAATTTAAGCTTAATGCATTTAGGTATTAGCTTTCAAGAGTAGGAACATTCAATGAGAAATTGTGACCCATTTAACTCTTTTTTAAACCACAAACAAAAGAATTTAGTAAAACTAAAATAAAATTAAATTTACTACATATAACAATATTTTCAAATGAGGGGCCTAAAACCTTTGGAAATCTGGCTAATTGTTAATACTATTATCTAAAGGTCTGCTAATGTCATAACTATCATCGTAGAATTTCACCTCTTTTCCGTATCTTTTCTGTGACACCTACAAGAACTAAAAACTACCACAAAATAACGAATACCAATAAAAAGTATTTTAGGATTCTTTTTCCTTATTTATATCATTGTTGTTTTTACAGTAACCTAAAGCGGTTAGGCCCCAAGTTCCAAACTGATCTTTCTAACAATACCTCTCAAGTAAAATAACTTAGCTTTTTAAGTTTATGTTTTCATAAAACAAGAACATAACTAAGTGTTCTAACTAATGTAAGACTGCTAGGGTCAATTTTATCATCAATAGATCTTCAAGTTTCCTTCAAAATGTTAGGGAAAATCTATCATCTATCCTGCCTTCTAGAAGAAAACCGAGCCCGCCTAAAGAAGAACCCATGGCACTATGATCCAAAAAAGATCTGCCCTCACATTTGCTGTGGTAAAAAGTGGATTTTACATATACTTAGATGGCTATCAATATACATTATCGCATAAAAATAAAGAAGGAGAAGGAGATTATAAGATTTTAGAGTTCCTCTGCTTCCTAGAGAATGGAAGTAACAATAACTGAGAATCTTGTATGTATTAGGTTCTCTGCATACTCTCTTTAGGCCTAGTTCCTGACTGACCTAAATTTAGTCCCAATGCTTCCATATATCAAAAAGGAAACCAAAGGAAGAAAAGTATAAAGCGGGGAGGGAAGAATGAGAAGAAAGAGAAGAAATGGAGAGAGGGACAAAGAGAGGGAAGCCGGGAGGAAGGAAGGGATGGTGGAAAATTAATCAGCAATGTATATAAATACTCTGCATAAACTAGGCCTCTACAGATAGCTCTACGGACAAATTCGAATCTCTAAAAATATACCATCCTAAATCTCCCAGATGCCAAGACTTTCCCTGATTGTATCTCCCCATTGCTTTAATTCCTCCTTAGGCACTCACCTAAGCATTTTATTTACATTTCTCACTTACTCCTCACAGCAATAATGCAAAATGGTATTATCCCTACTTATGGATGAGAAAGCTGGAAACTAACACTCAAAATGACCATTTTTTAAAGTATTTTTTCTTAGAACGAAGTAGAATGGGACATTAAACATGAAAATACTAACCTCATAAACCTCCACCAGAACTTTAAAAGACTCTGAAACAAAAGACTTAGTTATAGAACATACTTTTTCTTAAAGGGCCAAAGAGTAAATATCTTAAGCCCTGAGGATCATATGATGATCTGTGTGGTAACTACTCAATACTGCCATTGTAGCATCAAAGCAGCCATAAACAACATGTAAATGAATTAGCATGGCTGTATTCCAATAAACCTTTACAACAACAGGCAGGATTTGGTTCATAGGTCATAGTTTGTCAACATTCAATTTAGAAAATAAACTTTTTCATGACCAAGTTATTCAATCATTCAATAATGCAATTGTGTTAGAGCCAAGAGCAGGTAAGACACAGTCATCTCTTAGTGTCAGAGGCACTGTCTCAGTAAAGATTTACTTTCTCGCCCTCAATTGGCTAATTTTTAAAAATAAAAAAGAGCACACTTTTCACACTATTTGACTGGAACTAAGTGAGCATGTCTTACATAGATTGTATATATCATGATAAA
Organism: Avahi laniger; assembly: GCA_963575035.1. Taxonomy (NCBI): domain Eukaryota; kingdom Metazoa; phylum Chordata; class Mammalia; order Primates; family Indriidae; genus Avahi; species Avahi laniger. The sequence goes on along the minus strand of CAUYSK010010080.1, from coordinate 31,946 downwards.
ATCAGTGTCCATTAACAGAAGTACTAAAGCCTACATTAATTAAAGTATATTATACTTAGAATTGGTACTAGACCAGTGCAATTATCATTGCTATAAAAATAGACATAAACAGATTTTCAAGTCTAAAATTCAATAATATTCAAAAGGTGCCAAATAAGCTTCATTTGTTTTTCATAATTTACTCCATTATTTTTAAATAAGCTCCTATTTTAAGTGTATAAATAATCTTTCAATTTAAACTTCCAAACAGTTTTAGACTGTTGGGAAAATAAATGAGCAAGGTAAGGCTATAAATAAATGCATGCAGCTGGGTGTCTAACTAGCTAAGTTTTATGAATTCTTTTCAACTGACTTTTCCTAAAATAATTATATTTAGTCAAGAAAGCTCCAATTAGGATTTTCTTTAATTTCAGCCAGGCTCAAAAGAATAATCACTACAAAAGCCTCACCAAATATACAACAGATAAAAGAAAATTATTATTAGCAAAAAAAACTATAAAGTTACTATTATAAAATGTGATTCTCATCTTTAATGTCACATAAACTTAACCTAAAATGTTGGTATCTAACAATGTAATCTTTTTCTGATTCTCCTGCAGTACTCAAAACCTGACAGATAACATAAAGTAAGACAAATCAAACTCTAAGATATCATTTAGATTTTTGGATTTGTTTCTTTATAATTTATAATACCCTGTGAAAGTTGTAAAAGGTAGAGAATTATTCACAGTGATTATACTGTTTCATTACTACTGCAAGAAGGCTGCAATTTGAGAGCCTGCGAGTTCTATTTTGTGTTAGATTTCAAATGCACCAGCAACAATTTTGAGACTGCTTTGTTCTTCCAAAAGAATTTATACTAAATAAGATTGTAAAGCTCCATGACATGTTTTGTTCCTTTTATCCATGTTGTCTGCTAATAGAATCCATCAAAACAACATCTTAGAATGCTTCCATCCAATTATTTCTAAGTAAATATTCCTTTAAGATGTACCTAAAGACTGTACTTTCCATAGAAGTACCCAGCTAAGACTTCCGTGATTCCCTACACATTATATTCAATTTAATCTTGGACTGGCAATTGGTATTTATTCAATTTAGAGCTGATTCAAGCCTCTTCTTTCTTCTCTTTCTGCCTAGCTTTAAGTCAAGCTGCCATTCATATTTCAATCTCTTAATAGAGAAAACTATGTTTCCTAATGCCATTAGCTAGGATTAAATAAGAGTCTCATTGTCAGAAGAACTAATGGTTGAACAAGGTGAAAGAGAACAATTTCCTACTGTTTATCAAAGGACTATCTAAATCTTTAAGTTCAGTCAGGAAAGAAAGAGGAACAAGGGCAGCATAAAGGAAAAAGTTCACTTGGCTGGCTGGAGCACAACCAGAGATGAGCTCATGAAAAATGCAGAAGAATCCCAACTGATAAACTAATTGCTTGTAAAAGAACTGAAAAGGTAGAAATGGAAGAGAAATAATAGGTTTCAAATTAAAGACTATTTTAGAGCAGAAAGGAACCTAAAAGATCATCTTAGTCTTCTGCCTACTTTTTAGTGATGAAAAAACTGAGGCCCAGAGATAATCCCACACCTGGTCCTAGGATCCCTCCAATGTACCATAAAGCCTGAACACTAACAATCAGCAGCCACTGAACCATTATCTCTCTCATCTTATCTCCTACTCTCCCCCTTTCCACTCTACTCCAGACACATTACCCCCTTGCAGTTTCTTATACACAACAGGCATGCCTTGGCCTTTCTGCAGTTCCTGTTCCTTCAGCCAGGAATTCTGGTCCCCCAGGTATCCACCTGGTCTCTCCCTCACTTCCTTGACTAAAACACCACCATTGTAGTAAGGCCTTCACTGGCCACCCTATCTAAACTGCAACCCCCTCACTACAACACTATACATTTCCTATTCCCCTTTCTGCTTTTCTTTCCTCTTAGTATCTATATTAGTATTCAACATACCATATACAGTCATCCCTAATGATCTGCAGGGGATTGGTTCCAGGACACCCTCCCCAATACCAAAATCCATGGATGCTCAAGACCCTTAGATAAAATTGCATAGTATTTGCATATAACCTACACACATTCTCCTGTGTACTTTAAATTATCTCTAGATTACTTACAATACCAAATACAATGTAAATGGTGGTTATACTGTATTTTTTTATTTGTATTACTTTTCTATTGTATTGTTATTTTTTATTTTCCATCCGCAATTGGTTGAATCTATGGATATGTAACCAGTGGATATGGAGGGCCAACTCCATTTACTTGTTTATTGTGTCTCCACTAGAATGTAAATCCCATGTGGAAAAGGATTTTTGTATGCTTTGTTCACTACGGTATCCCCAGAACCTAGAAGAGTAGGGGGTTGTGAAGATTTCCTATTCTATTCCAGAAATTTTGATTTATTAGGTCTTGGCTGTGGTCCAACAAACAGGTAGCACTCCAGGGTGATCCTAATGTGAAAATCAGAAATACAGATAATACAGGAAAGAGATGAAAATTTGATGTAAGTGCCTAAGCCTTGGGACAAGCAGGATCATAATAATAATTTACAGTAATCGACAGTAACAATGAAGAGGTTCTTTTTTAAATAATAAACAAAAAGGTGGTGAACATTCTGCCATATGGGTGAATAGTCAAAAAATATTGCATGAGACATGTATAAGTAATTACTTATTGTTTACCTAAAATTCAAATATAAATTAGTACCCTATTTTTATTTGCTAAATCTGCAACTCTACCCTAGCATTTCTTCTCAACAGAGCAGCAAGAATGATTCAGTTGAAACATAAGTCAGATCATGTTATTCCTCTGTTGAAAACCCTTCATGGACACCACTCCCCCCATTTCATTCATGTAAAAGCCAAAGCCCTCACAACCACTCTCCTCACATCATCTAGTCAGTCCCCCACCTACTTTCTGCCTCCCAACCCTATTAATTTCCATCACCTATTACTCCACTCCACTTCTTCCTCCAGAAGGCCCATTGGCCTTCTTCATACTCCTAGAATAGTAAGCAGGGCATGCTCCCACCCCTGGCTGTTCCTTCTCCCTGACATACTCTTCCCTGAGATAGTCACATAGCCTACTCTCATCTCCTTCTCACCTCTGCTCGAATATCATCTGTTTTTGATGAGGCCTACCTTATTTTAAACTGCAAACCCACATTCACCCTCAAGCATTTCTCCTTCCCCTTATCCCAGTCTACTTTTATCACCTTCTAACACATCAGTTAATTCACTTAATTATGATGTTTATTATCTATTTACTATAAGCTCCATGAGGGCAGGGATATGTCCAAGCACTTAGAACAGTGAGAATTAAATAAATATTTGTTGAATGAATGGATGAATGATGAATGGATGAGGAAACCTCCATTTGTTCCTCTGTAGAATATCAGAATTGGTTACTATATGATCCCTAAGGTCCCTTTTAAGCTTTAACATTCTATGATTTCAAGAAATTCCCTCTCCTAATACCTCTATACTAACATTTTAAGTTATAAGACTCAAAATTAAATAATATTATATAATGATAATAATAATATATAGTTTAAATAATATATAATATATAGCTTAAAATATTCTGGCATTAAAGACACCAAGATTAGGTACAATAAGGTTTCATATATAAAAAGGCTGCATAGGAGTTTGGATTTGTTTTTCTGCCCAGAGCAGGATAAGCAACATCACCTTTAACAAGAAGCAATCGCCTTAAATCCCACATTTTCATTTAGTAAATAACAGGGAAAAGTAAGATTAAGAAAAGAAAAACATTAAGTCCTTGACTTGTATAATTTTTGAAAAGGTATTAATATCCTTAGTAAGTAAAGTCTTCAAATATAGAGAAAATTTTAAACAGCCTTCTACCACCATGGTAGTGCTTATAAAATACAGAAAAAGATGCTTATATACACTAAGCTCTAAAAATAATAGTTATTTGTGACATCGACTAGTCATTTTGTTGCCAGAATCTAAGCCTGGAGACCTAGAAACCTAACTAAACAAGAACCTTTTCCAAAACAGATAAAATACTATAGCAAAGATGCTAAAACCAACATCGACTCCTTAAGAATGCCCTTAACTAAACTGCAATGGAAGGCAAAGCATTTATAATTCTGATAGCAGCTCTTCTAAAGAAAAGCAATCACTAGACTCAGACACAAACAGAGCACTTGATCCATCCTCCAGAATCAAAATCAGAACAGCCAACAAGACGATTTTGAAGCCCATAGTTTCATATGCTCTTCTCTCTTCCTCTCAGTGACCTTTCCAACATTACCCTGCTGAGGATTAAGGGTCCTTCTTGTTTCTCAAGAAGATGGGATGGGGGTAAATAATTTACTAAGAAAAAAAAAAATTGAAAGAGGAAAAATGCATTGGTGAAAGCCAAATTAGGGAGAGAGGGGGAAAATAATTTTTTTTTTATTTTGTTGTTCAACATTCCACAATGCAGGTAAATAATTTGTTTAAAAAAGAGATTGTTCTATGAGAAAGATCTAGATAAATTCTTATTAGACAGAATCAGATAATGAAATTCAAAGGATGTGCAACAGTTTTGCCACCTATATGTCATAAATGAAAAGAAACTAAGGAAGAATATACTAAATGTAAAATTAGAGTAACTCTTGCCTAACTCATAAGCAAATTCGGCAACTTCCTTGAACAAAGCAAGAGAAGGAATTACTGGAAGCAAGTTGCACTTTACCAAAAGTAATTTTTAAAAGGTAGGACAAAGACTACCAAGGAAGACATATCCAGCCAATAGCTTCTTTAGAGTTATTTAAAACAAAAATTCTAACTGCTTCTAATTGGTAATCTCCATGCATGTTGTACATAATGCTACCTATCTAAAACCATACAGAAAATATAGGGGGAAAAAGCAGTTTGGAGCTTTTCATCCATCTGAAGATTATATTAACACAGCATTTTATGCTTCTGTGTTGGGTAAATACGATGTGTGTATCTGTGTGCTTGTGGCAGAGGAGGAAGAGAGGTAAGTAAAAATTCCTAGTAGAAGACTGGCTTTAAGATTTAGTTTAACACACTTTCTTCCCCTTATTATACATTTAATTTTTTATAAAACTACCTTATCTTTGATTCTAGTATTATTTGATGTTAAGTTCCTTATTCAGTACACTGAATTATTCTTATATAAGACATCCTAGAAGTAGACACACAGGTTTCAGGTCAATTAATACTATTAATATGAATTAGTAGTTTTCCATTAGCAAGCGTAACTGCTTATGGTTTCTATAAAATGTATGAAACTTGAGGATTTAGATAATATATTTAATTATATATGGCATCTAGCTCATGAGTTAAATAAACAATTGTACTATATTCAAATATATACATAACTATAGAACTCTATTAAATTAAAACTAAAGTTCAAAAACTATGAAAAACTCTCAAGGCACCATGATGATGATGAAGACCTACAAAATGATGCTATAAAAATATTATTACCTAAGTCTAAGTAAGTTATATTTATGTAATTAATTTCAATTAAATTGCTATTGCAGTATATATTTTTAAATATCTGTTAGTCATACCTTGATACAATATTTTAAATTAAAGGTCAATAATAGATCTTTTCAAAAATATTAACACCTTACTCAAAGTTCAAAAACAGTTAATCTATTAATGCTATTGTCAAGTAGTAAAAAAAAATTTTTTTATAAATGAAAATCAATGTTACCTAATACCATATGAATCATATAGGTGATTAATATTATTAGGATTTTTTAAAATAACTAACAGATTAAAGGCATAGTAGAATGCAGGAAGAAGGAAACTAGTTTAGTATCACTTAATATATAGGTGATTATGGATAAGTTACTAACCTCACCAAACCTCAGTTTTCTCACCTGTAAGATAAGAAGTTATCTACCAAAAATAAATAAATAAAGACATTTTCAACCAAAAAAAAAATCTACTTTATAGGATTTTTGTGACGATTATAGAGCAGTGTGAACTTGTAAAACTTAAAAAATAGCTAACAATTATATAGTATTACATGCCAGGCACTTTTTAAACACATTAATAGATATACAATAACTCTCAATGAAGAAACCAAGGCACACAAAGCTTAGTAACTTGCCCAAGGTCAGGCAGCAAAGTGCAGGAAATGGGATAAGAATCCAGGCAATATGGCTTCAAAGTCTGTAGGAAACTGCTACAACACGCTGCCACTCTCTAGCAAGACAAATTAAGTCAAATTTCTAGCAGAAAGTAAGTACTCAATGTTAGTGTCTTTCTCCCTTCCACCAAGACCTCTTTATGCACTAAAGCAGGAAAAATAAGCATTCGTTCTCAGTGAGTAGTTATTTATTACACAAAATAACCTTCTAATTATTAACCCAGGCAATTACAAAACATAAGCTTTAACATAAGAATAACAAAATGATCCTTAATGTGCATTTATTATTTTTATATGAACTGATGTTGTATGTTTTTGTGTGTTTAAGAGCAGGAAACATGTCTAGTTTAAGGTTTTATATGAGGTCGCTGTGAAAAATAGCCCCTAGTAAATATTAAGGAATATGTTTCACAGAAATTGGATTTAGAGGTTTTGGTACATTAGCCAATTTTTGAGTTATATACTTATATAGATTACAGAAAACAGACATAGCCAAAAATGCAATTAAGAAAATAAAGACTTACTTGCTCATGCCTAGAAAATAATGGATACTAAGCAACAAGAGAAGCAATTTATTATATTCTGCTTATTTTGTTGTTGTTCAGAAATCTGTTTCTATGCTAAATCAAATACACAGTACTTAATATAACATACATAGTAACAGCCAGAGTTAATAAATCCTTACTACGTGTCAGACATTATGCTAGTGGCATTACATATATAATATCTCTGTATTTCACAAAAGCTCTGTAAAGTAGCCATTATTATTATTATTATTATTATTATTATTATTATTACATAGATGAGGGACCTGAGCTCTGAGAGGTCAAGTACCTTGCCAAGCTCACAGGTTAGTAAGTGAAGAGTTGGGATCAAATTCAGGTTTGCCTAATCCAAAGCCCACACTTTTTCTACCAAAAGTACCCAAACCTAGCTGTGTATCATAATCACCTAGGGAGCCTGTTAACAAAATTGATGGTCAAATTCTAGACCTAAAAATACCAATTCCCAGAGATTCTGATTTATTTAACAAGCTCCCAGGTGATTCTTATACAGCAAGTTGGCACTGGTCCTTAGAGAAGCATTTAAAAACCACTGTACTATTTCCAACTGCCTCCTCTATGTTCCATTAGGTTTAGTGATTAGACAGTGGAATTATAGGGTCCCAAACATTGAGCTTTAGATTCAAGTAAGTGATATTAATTGACTTCAATTCAATTTTAGATTGGGAAATTCATTTTGGTAAATGGCATCACCATTTTTTCATTCACCACCAAAACCTGTACTCATCTTCAGTACCTCCCTCCCTTCTAATCTCTTTCTTAAATCTATCTCTTCCTTCTTCCTTTGCTTTTTGACAACGAGTATACTCTTATCTGCTGACATTGTTGGTTGCTTCCCAGCTGTAACCCCTACCCATTCTTTTCATAGGCAGAACTCAACTCCCACTGTAAAGGTAGAAAAGGTCAGATCCTCTGCTTTCCTTGCCTCCCTTGCAGCTAAAACATGGTCATTAGATCCAATCCTGGTCAGTGAAGCTAGGGAGTGTCTGGTGAAAGTTTTCTACCCTAACAACAACAAAAAAATAAATAACTAAAAATAAAAATAAGGGAACACACCCTTTTTCTTCCTCTTTGCAACTGAGTGAGGCAGCCATCTTGTGACTCAAAGTATTAAGCCAAGAGAAATGCAGAAATGCCACTCCAGAGCACAGATATAGCTGAGCTACTTTTTAACCAACTCTATAACTTCCAGACTTCTTATTATGTGAAATAATGAACCCCTATCTTTACATCAATTTTAGTTGATAATTCAACTCTCACTCTGGCTATTATCTACCTCCAATCTGTCTAATTTGTTCTCTAACATCGCTATAAATCTTATGTTTGAAAAGCATGGATTTTTAAAATGAAATGTACAATAGTGGAAACTTTCTAAGGTATCCCACTGATCACAGAACAAAATCCATACTCCATTACATGTCATATATATCCAATCCTTCAGCTGTATTCCCCACTAGCCTTCTGGTCCCAATACACAATATACTACAGCCATACAGACTACTTTTTGTTCCAAATACCTTATAATTTCTTGCTACTATGCCTTTGCTCACATGGTTCCTTCTAGAATTCTTTTCTGTTACTTTTCTACCTGACAAAACTCCACCTAGTCTTCAAAGTATTCCCTTTAAAGGCCTTGAATTAATTTATCTCTGTTCTAGTGCTAACATACTCTGTTTATACCCACCAACTGCTGCACTTTCCACATATTCCTTACATGTAAATATTTATGTGTGTGTGTGTGTGTGTGTGTGTGTAGTCTTCCTCACAAGGATGGAGGCTTTGTGAAGGTAGCACCCATGGGTAAACACATCATCTAGTACGGATGGTTGTTGTATTGTCCAATTGTATTTGTCCATAATCACTTAAACATTCTCAACTATGTTGGTTCAGGGGCCAAAGAGATGACCATTGTAGCTTAATGGGAAAGAAAAATACAACAAAAATATTTTGGGATTTGGGGGAAATTATTTTTGAGGTAACTCAAACTTTGTTGAACTTAAGGTACAAAATACATTTTAACTGTTATTTGCTAAAAAAGAATCATAAAGACAATGTAAAGCCTTACAAAATGCTGAAAATAATTACTTGTATATGCCAATTCATCTCTACTCTCTAATGAATAAAATGACTTCTTAAATTCTATATCAGAGAGTAAACTGCCCAGCTTCAATCTCATTATCATTTTAGTCCAACAGAATCACCTTTGGGAAATGCAAATCAAATGACAAGATACCACTTCATACCCACAAAGTTGACTATAATCAAAAAGACAGAAAATGAGTATTGGCAAGGATGTGGAGAAACTGGAATCCTCATGCACTGTTAGGAGGAATGTGAAATGGTACAGCCACTTTGAAAAACAGTCTGGAAGTTCCTTAAACAGTTAAACATAGGGTTTTCATATGACCCAGCAATGCCATTTCTAGGTATATACCTAAGAGAACTGAAACATATGCCTATACAAAAACTCGTACACAAATGTCCATAGCAACATTAGTCATAATAGTCAAAAAATGAAAACAATCCAAATGTCCATCAACTTGATGAAATGGATAAATAGAATGTGGTATATCCACACAATGGAATATTACTCAGCAACAGAAAGAAATCAAGTACTGAAATATACTATAACATAGATGAACCTTGAAACCATTATGCTAAGTGAAAGAAACCAGTCACAAAAGACACATATTGTATGACGCCTGTTATGGACTGCATATTTGTGCCCCCCAAAATTTATACATTGAAATCTTAATCCCTAATGTAAAGGTATTAGGTGGTGGGGCCTTTGGGAGATAATTAGGTCATGAGGGTGGATCCCTCATGAATGGGATTAGGGCCCTTATGAAAGGGACCTCAGAGAGCTCTCTCATTCTCTTTCCACCATGTGGCGATATGATATTAACACAACGAGAAGACGGCAATCTGCAAACCAGAAAGGAGGCCCTCAACCAGAGAACAGATCTTCTCCGCTTCTAGAACTGTGAGAAATAAATGTTGTTTAAGCCACCCAGTCTATGGTAATTTGTTACAGTAGCCCAAACTAAGACAATTCAATCTACATGAAATGTCCAAATTAGGCACAACTACAGAAACAGAAGTACATTAGTAGTTGCCTAGAGCTTGGGTACATGGGGGAATTGAGGAGTGACAGCTAAGGGGTGAAAGGCTTATTGGGGGTGATGAAAATGTTCTAAAATTAGTGGTGATAGATATAAAACTCTGTGAATATACTGAAAGCCACTGAATTGTATACTTCAAACAGAGGAACTGTACAATGTGTGAGTTATATCTCAATAAAGCTGTTTAAAAAACACTGCTAGGACTCTAGTCAATTATGACAATTAGCAAGACCTCATCAAAGATATATATTACTTATTAACATTAGTAGGTAAAACGGTACAGGCTGAAAAGTATTGTGCTTTTCCATCCTGACCAAAAGATGACTGGAAAAGTCCAACACATTTGTGAATTTTCATAAGCAGGGGCAATTCTGTATACCAAATTTGAAAATACACATATTATTTTTCAAATGTATTAGGAAAATGTATCTGCCATCAATTCAGTTACACAGTCAAGAACCTGGAATGGAGGTCATCCTTGACTCTTCCTCTCCTCTCTCATATCTAATCCATAACCAACATTTACCAATTTTACCTCTTCCTGTATCTCCAGTGCCAACATCCCAGTCCAAGACATCACCATACTCTTCTGCTTAGGTTTCTGTAGTAGCCTAAAATGGTCTCCTGTGTTCACTCTAACATCCCCTCCATTCTCCATGCAATAGTAAAGTAATTTTTAAGCAAATCTGATCAAGTCCATACCCTGCTTAAAATTGTTTCCCACCACCCTTAGGATATACAGGGAGCAATAGTGGTTGGAGAAAGGCAGATGTAATTAATATTACTCCCTGAAGGAAGTCTCTCATCTCTCAGATTAGGACCAGCATCCTGTTATATGCTCTCCTGATAATAGGATTTCTCTTCGTGGCACTTAAAACAGAAATAACTTAGAATGTTTTATTCACCACTCTATCCAAAATTCCTACCACAGTGCCTGACTTATAGCAGGTAGCTAATAAACATGCTTTAAAGGAATGCCTTGGGTTATCCAGTTTCACAAACTAAATCATATGACCACAGGCTATGTGATGTAATGGGCTAACCAACCAACTCTAGCAAAACAAAAACCAGCAGGAACCAAGAGAAACGAAAGAAGTTGTCTGTCCCATCCCTGTTCCATGAGCCTCAGCAATACCCTCTCTCTGCCACCACTGATTTACTACTGCCTATGTCATATTTCCTGCAATGTTTCATAAGACATGCACTTAAACAACAGCTGGCTTCCATCTTCCGTATCTAATCATGTATAAAAATAAAACATCATTTATATTATCACAATCATTTCCATGGCAAATATGAAAATGTCAGAGCCCTAACTCAAGGACTACAAGGAAAAATAGCAGCCTTGCAGAAGATTTTGTCAGAGGCAGATGTTAGCTACTCAAGTTCCATTTATAGGACTTGTTTCCAAGCAAGTCTATTCTTTCCTGACTTCAATTTCCTCCTCCAAAAATGACATTTGGTATACTCTCTAGATTCTCAAATTTTCCTTTTTCTTTTAATTATAACATCCTTTAGCAACATGAAACCAAATCCCTTTTTTCTCCATTATAAAAACTATTTCTATTACCAGACTACTTTTGCAAAGATGTGATACTCAAAACATGTATTACTTATAATGGGGAAAATTCTTTCAAAAGAATTGGTATTCACACGCTCCATAGTACGACCATTATAAAGACAAAATTGGGAGCTAATCAAGCTGAGCAAGTCTCATTAAACAGAGAAAAAACAAGTGATACTAAGATTTGCTTCTTAAGTACTTGGTCAAATGCCTATGAAACACAGTGTCTAGGGAAAGTTCCACCCCAGTATTGCTGCAAACATTCCTCTTGTTTCAAATATTTCCTCCACCCCCATCTCACCCCACCAGAGTGGTCTGATCCCTCTTTTGAAACTTAATCCTTTGGAAAAGAAAAGACACCAATAGTCTAACTAAAAAGCCTAAGCCTAGCTGCTGTTAAAGAAAAAAAAAAAAGTATACAAATTTTCCCCAAAACGTCCTTCCTCTGGATAGGTGCCATCCTTAGTCATGCACAGCTGCTGTTAGCTCACTAAAATACTTCATTCATAAACAAGCCCCCTCTATCCTATTATCACAAGCAACTATTAATTTCCGAATTACCCCTACTATGATAAAATTTCTGTTCTGTATAGTTTCTAGAAATAACCATTCTAGTCAGTACCCAATTCACCTTGACACAAAATTTTTTTAATTTCTCAGAGAACTACTAAAAGAACAAAGCTTAACACTATTTGAAGCCAAAGAAAGTAAGAGAATTGGCTAACAAAATGGCAAGCAAACAACTGCTTAAAGCCAATGTGCTGTACCAATTAGAACATTTCAAACCAATGCCATTTTTCAAAACTCTCTTATTTATCTAAATTTAGCAATTTAGATAAATCTTAGAATATATGTATTCCTTTATCACACCTTTAAATTGTACTAGTTAAAAGACCATTTTCTCAAGTCTCCTCTTACTTCCGAAGTGATCTTACTCAGTTCCATAGCTTTAAATACCACACATACTCTGAGAACACTCAAATTTAAATCTCTATTCCAACCACTTCTCTGAGCTCTGGACTTAACATATCCACTTGGGTGTCTATTGAGCATTTTAGACTTCCGTAAAAAAAAAAAAAAAAAAAAAAAGAACTGATTTTAATCCCTAATCTCTCCTTTTTCCATCTTTTTCATCTCATGAAATTTCACTATTATTCACACAGTTGCTAAAACCAAAACCAAAGAACCTAAAAAGAAGTAAAATTATGATATATGCTATAACATGGATGAATCTTGAAAACATTTTGCTAATGAAATAAGCCAGACATAAAAGGACAAACATTGTATGATTCCACTTGTATGAGTTACTTAGAGCAGTCAAACTCCTGGAGACAGAAAGCACATTGGTGGTTATTAGGGGCTGGGAGCAGGGGGAAATGGGGAGGTACTGTTTAATGAATACAGAGCTTCAGTTTGGGATGATGAAAAAGGTTTGGGCACAGATAGTGTTAATGGTTACATAACAATGTGAATGTATTGAACTGTACACTTTAAATTCATTAAAATGGTCAATTTTATGTTATGTACATTTTACTATACAAAAAACAAAAACAAAAAGAACCATCTCTTTCCAATTCATCAGCAAGTCCTCCTCATTCCATCTTCAAAACATTTTTGGCATCTAAGTACTTACCACTACCTCTACCACCACAGTCCAAGCTATCATCTCTAATCTAGATTCCTTCATTAGCTACTGGCTAATCTCTCTGTTTCCCTTCTCCTCTACAGTCTATTCTCTACACAACAGCTAGATCATTTTCAGGAGTAAATCAGACCATGTCACTGCTCTGGTGAAAAATCCACTACATTGTATTCAGGAAAAACTCCACATTTCTACCATGGTTTATAAGGCTCTGCATGACATGCCCCTACCTACCTCTCTTCTAGTCCACCCTAGTCGCATTGACCATCTCCCTATTCTTCAAATAATTCAAGTTGATTCCATCTCAGGGCTTTTGCTCTTCCTGTTTCTCAATTCATTCAGACTTCTGCTGAAATGTCATGTCTTCAGAGAGTCTTTCCCTAACAACTCTATCTAAAATAGCACCTCCCACCACTTTCTACTTCCATATATTGCTTTATTATTTTTCATAACTCTTATTACTACTTAAAAGATATGTTTATTATGTCTCTTCCACTAGACTGTAAACTTCTTAAAGACAGAAACTTTGACCTTTTGACCACTGTATCTCCAAGACCCAGAAAAGTGCCTGGTAAAGCACATGGTAAATACTCAGCAAATTCTCGAATGAATGAATAAAATTATTCTTATTTGTAGAAGCACTGAGTATTACACCCTGGATTTTCATTTCATACAAACAGACTTAATTGGACATTGAAGGAAAGCATGTTATTTGAAACAATGAAGAGGAAAAGCCTCAATCATCCAAATTCCCATTTTTGTCTTTCAATCAGGATCAGACCTTGAAAATGGAACAAACCCTTCACAATGTTATCAGTGTGGCTCACAACCCAAACCTCTATCAATGTGAATTTCACCTTCATTTTTAAAATTAACTGATTAAAAAACACTCTTCTATTATCACCACATAACACCCCAGACAGTTTCTGCTCAGATCTTCCTCCTCTGTTCACCAGTTCCCAACTAAGGGAATAAAAGGGACTGTCAAGATTCAGACATCTAAAAAAAAAAAAAATATTCAGACATCTAAAGATTACTGTAAGTTTTCCCTTCCCTAACTTCAGCTACAGACTGGTCATTTCAGAAGATGTGCTACTGGATGTCTACAAAATCTGAATATTTAATCGCCTTAATTGCTCACAGACGGTTTTAACTTTTATGTCTCTGAAACCATCACTTAAACCACATTTCACTTGGCAATTGTATGATAAAATAATACTCATGCCTTAATTTCTATGACAAGTTCCTCTCCATCACTAAACAGGTAAATGGAAATTTGGCACTTATTATTCTGTTGCATACATCAGCACAGAGGCCAACAGACAAAATGACAAACCAATGGGATTATACCCATCCAGAATGATAGTTTTCATTAATGTTTCTTGGCTGGGATACCCTTCAGCTGTATAAAATATTTTAAATAGCCTAATGGAAACATGCTAAAGATATCCTATTCTCTCTTAAGTAAGCAATATTTTTTATCATTTTTAAAGAAAATGCACATGTAGAGAATAGGATTAGACAGGTTGGTCATCCTTTATTTAAGCCATGGCAAATAACCCCAATGGACAGGACTGGCACCTTGATCAGTTGCCACAGTGATTTGGCAAAGAGCCCCATCACACTCCAGGTAACATTCCAGCACAAATTTGAGAGCAAAGGCTGTTCCAGGGTTTGGAAAAGGCTTATGCTTCCAGTTCTAGTCAGGAAAAATCGAAACAGAGAGCAACATTATCTCTATGCATGGGATCTAGACTTCCTCCAAAGACTACCTGAGTACTTCCCTCCCTTTATTCAAGAATGTTACATTGTTTAAGAGCCACAGGAAATAATCCAACTTGTCATTTATTGCTCTTAGAAAATCCTAGCTTGTTATCTGTCCTGACAGTAATAAAATCATCTTTGAGAGCAACAGTAGGATAGAGTTCTTCCTCCCAGCTCAACTGAAAAATAAGTGGTTGTACTTTATCACTCACAGAAGTAGAACATGCTGCCTGCTTTCTTTAAGTAGCCATTTAAGATTTTTAGTGAAGTACGATGGAAACTTATGTCCTTCTGGAAGACAAAAGAGAGACTTTCTGAATAAGCTTCTTAAGCAATCCATTCTCTGTAAAATTGGTTGATGTGGTTAATTTGGCAAAGCATTTGAGAGATGAAGAAGGAAGTAAGAACATGGTGAGAGGTTCAAGCTCATAATTATTTTGTCTTATTACAGCAGCAATAAATAAAGGCTCTTTTAAAAATGTTTTCCCTTTCATCTGAACGCTCATTGACCCATTTCTGCACAGAGTGCTGACCCCAGCCCTTTCACGTAGTACATACAACTGCCAAAAGTGAACTATCACATGTGTCTGACCAGAAAGAAACAGGCTGGAACGAAATCTGTCATGTGAAATATTTCACGGCCAAAATTAAAGCTCTCAAATGCCACAACCAAAAACAATGCTGTTCTGATTTCAATTTTATTCTCAGAGCCTCTAATCTTGTCAAAGCTTCTTTTAAATCTAATACTTGCCCGCTTTGCTAAATTTTTTGGCACATAAGTATAACATTTCAAATATAAGTTTTTGGCTGTTGCTGTATGTTTTAACCGAAATAAAAATGCTGAAGCAGAGCATGTAAACTCCCTTATTTAAAAGCTTCTCTAAACATAATTCTCTCAAGGCAAGAATGGCTCCCTGGTAATAGTATGGACATTTTAGAAAACCTAGTATCTCATTCAAACCTTTGGAGACTTTTACCAAAGTGTAATCTATTTTCAGTCACTTAGCATTTCCTATGAAACAATGGACCAGGCAAAGGTGGCAGATGATTTAAGATGCAGTCCCTGACCTTGTGGAAGTCATGGTCACTCTAAGGGCATGAGATAAACATATGAACCAATAGAGGAGAAAGTAATAGTATTTGAAGACACCAAGAAGGCTTTACAAAGGAAGTGACATCCAACCTGAGACCTAAAGGATGACAGAAGCTGGGTGATGAAGGCAAGGAAGACACTCGGTGCAAAGGAGCAGTACCAGCAAAGTACGGAGAGTGGAAAATTAGACAGACTCACCCTCTAAGAACAAAGCTAAGCAATTTGGACAGAGGCTGTATGCAATAAAAACTATCCAATAAACAATATGAGGAATCAATATTTAATTTAAGGCAGGTAAGGTTAAATAGATCAATTAAGAGTTTATGGAAAACTCTTAAGTGAAAGATGGCAAATTGTTACCTAGGTTTATGATAGTGAGGAAAAAGAGATATTTCTAAAACAAAAAAGACCAGCACTTAGTGACTGACATATAGAAGGTACAGTAGGATGGGAGAGATGAAAGACAAGGATGATGTCAAGGTTTCAAGTTTTTTAACACCTCTCTAATCAGAAGTAAGGTCTATGTCCCCTCCCCTTGATTTTGGGAAGGCACATGACTATTTCAATCAAGAATCCATCCTAATTACCAAGGCTAGGTCACAAAAGGCCATACAGCTTCCTTCTTTTTTACTGGGACAGTAACTCTTGGAACTCTCAGCCACCAAGTAAGAAGTCCAACTAAACTGAGGCTGCCATACCATGAGGAAGCCCATGAAACATGGAATAGCCATGTAAAAGTACTCCAATCAACAATACCAGCTGAACTGAGCCTTCAACTGAGTCATCCCAGTCCAGGTACTAAGCATGCAAGCGAAGAACCTCCAGACAATTTTAGCCCCTAGCCATTTGGGTCTTCCCAGCTAAAGCAACCAATATTGTAAAACAAAGACAAGACAAGCCATCTTGTTGTGCTCTGTCCAAATTCCTGTCCTACAGAATCCTGTCCCCTAGAATGTGAGAATAAAATGGTGTCGCTTTACAACATCAACTTTAGTGTAGTCTACACATCAATCAACAACTGAAACAGGTAGTGGTAACATATAAGGAATACACTAACAGAAGATTTAGGAGAGGAAGAAAAGTATGCTGGTCCCATTTAGATAATTTAAATCTGACATATCTGTAGAACACCAAGTGGAGATGTTGGATCAACTATTAAAAATAAGGGTCAGATTTTTAAAAAGAGGTAGAGAATACAGAAGCAGCATATGAAGACAAAGGGAGGATGTATAAGTATGAGGGAGAAAAATATGAAGATGTGGTAATGGACTAGTCTGAAAAGTAAGAGAAGAAACTCAAAGGGTGAAAAAGAGAGTGGAATCAAGAAAAAAATGATACCATGAAAAAAAAAATGATACCATCAAAGCCAGGCAAAAAAAGATTCTCTAAGGTGTCAGCACCTGTGGTCAACAGTATCAAATACCACAGGAAATCAAGTAAAATCAAATAGAATCAAGAAAGAAAGAGAACAAATAAATTTTTATTTTGGCAGACGATTGGTAACTAGAAGAGATTCAATAGTGTGATTTGAAGAAGTCAAAATCACAGAAGTTGAAAAGTGAATGAGAATTGGGTAAACTGACACAGCTGGTATAGACTACTCTCTCATATATGGCTATACAAGAAAAGTAACAGGGAGGGCAGAAGCTTGAGAGGAAGCAGGAGCTAAAGAAGGTCTGCTGATTCATTCACTCACCCAACAAATACACATTTTGATTTCTCAGTGTGTATGAGTAGGTCTATAGACCAAGAGGAAGTAATCAGGAAAGAGAAACTGAAGATAACAAAAAAGAAATTAATAAGTCAAAGTCCTAGAAAAGTCCAGAAACAAAGGATCAAAAGCCCACGTGGAGGTATCTGACTGCCATCTCTTCCTCTGAGGCAGGAGGGAAAGATGTAATGATAACTATATAAAGATACACTTGACAGGGGGAGAGAACATTAAAGAAATTACCAATGAAAAGCCCATTTTTCATACAAAATAGAAAGCAAGACCATGTGCTGGAAATGAAGAAACTAGAATGGGATAGAAGACTTGATGGGAGTAGAAAATATCTGGAAGAGCATCTGTAGTAAATGAGAAGTAGAATGGAGACAATCAAAGAATCATCAGGTCATATAGAGAGCCTGGAACAAACTAGAAACCACAATCTCCCAAATAGTCACTGGGCTATAAATCAACTAAGATAAGGACGGGGCAGGGCTTTTTCAACTTTATATCCCCCATGCCAAGCAGAGCACCCAGGAGATGACAGGCCCTCAATAAACATTTGGTGAATGAATATATGAATGTGTGTGTGTAGATATCACAATTATCAAATACATGCAAGAAAATTTATTCACTATGATGAGTATTTCCATTCCTTATCCTAAAAGAAATTCTTAGTTTCAGTAGACTTTTGCTCTGTTATTACAAATACATTTTATGAGTCTCTCTTTCAGCAGATATAAAATGTATAAACTCAAAAGCACTTATAAAACACATTTCTTATCAAGAATTACCTTTGAATTAAAAAATGGAAAAAATGATTCTGTAATTGTTCCTTCTGAATCTGACTGACCTCTTTCTCCAGTTTCCCCTCTGACTTTAAAATAACTATACTTTAAACAAAAATAGCACCCTCTTCCTCCAAAATGGCTAACCTTAACACTGAAAACAGTATTTTTTGGAACTCATGTCATGTAAGAAACAAAATACTTTTTATAAGAAATGTATCTGTTGTATATACTTTCAAGCTATAATAAAGACATCAAGAACCGGTTAATTTAATATAGTGTAACCCCTTTACAACACTGGTGTTAAAGAAAAGATGAGCCCCCAATCTCATAAACTTGAACTAAGTGGTATACATTAGGACTTCCCACATGTAATTGTGAGAAACATAGTATAATCCATATTTAGTCCAAATTCACATCATAACTACTACTGCAGATTATAATACGTAAAGCCTGGCATTTGGTGTACTATAATAGCTAATAAGAATAGTTCCTGGCCAGGTAGGGTAGCTCATGCCTGTAATCCCAGCACTTCAGGAGGCCTAGGGAGGACTGCTTAAGGCCAGGATTTTGAGACCAGCCTTGGCAACATAGCGACGCTCTATCTCTACAAAAATTTTTTTCAAAATTAGCCAGCTGTGATGGTGTATGCCTGTAGTCCTAGCTTCTCAGGAGACTAAGGCAGGAGGATGGCTTGAACCCAGGAGTTCAAGGTTATTGTGAGCTATGACTGCACTACTGTACTCTAAAAAAGCAGTACATCTGGAAAAAAGTGGCATTGTGTGATCATGGGGAAAAAAATAGATATTTTGAGGTAAACATCAATGAAAAAGAATAACCAAAGAAATACAAACTCTTTCACAATGATACTGCTTCCTTTCCCATCTTTAAATCTAATTAAAATGTTTGTTAATGACTCATTGTAGCAATGGAAAATAAGAACTTAAGTTTTGCTAAAATTGTCAAGTAAGTGAAATGTGCATCAACTTTTATTTTGGAGTATTACTTAACAAAAGCTTTTACTTAGCCAACAATACTAAAAATTTATTTAAAACTTAACTATGGGACAGCCATTGTGCAGAGCACTTCACATACATTATCCCATTTAGATTTTAATTACTTCATTTGCTCAGGAAAAAAAGTATAATTTACATTGAACAAACTACAGACACCTTATACAACATTTGGAATTTGCCATGTATATTTTATTTATTTATTTATTCATTCATTCATTCATTCATTCATTCACAACCACCCTTCAGTTAACATGTTCCATGGTCATTACTAACATTTATCAAAAGCCTCCTTCCTATGTGCTGTTACTGGACCAGGCAGTGAGGATTAAAAAAAGGAAAAAGACCAAAATTATCGTACCCCAAAGGTTCACAGATTAACAGAGGAGATAAGTAAACAACTCCTTATAAAATAACATGAGAAGTGTTACTCTTTACCTCAGAGCATCACAGCAGAGAAAACAGAGAATAAGAATGCCAGAATAACAGTGAGACAACCCATCACAGAACATCCACAATACGGGCCTGAATAAGTCAGTGGTGTTAAAGAAATGAAATGAAAGGACAGATTCTATAAAGCTTTAATGGCAGAATCAGCAGAAACAGGTGACTGTAATTTGGGGGATGGGAAAGAACCACATGACTCTTATGGTACAAACATAGTTACAGGGAAAAAGAGTTTGGTTTTACACTCGCTGAGTTTGAAATTCTTGTAAAGTCTGAAATGCTTTGTAAAGTTTGAAATGCTTATAGACAACAATACAGACAGTTCTGGCACCCAGGAGGGATAGCCAGGCTAGTGGATGCATTTGGCATCAAGGACACGTAGGCAGTAACTGGAGCAGCAGGAAAAATTGAGATGACTTAGGTGGAGTATAAAATGAGAAGAGGGCCAAGTAGAATTATGGAGTAGTCATACACACCATAACGACATTTCAGTCAGTGATGGACTGCACCTATGACAGTGGTGTTGTAAGATTATAATGGAGCTAAAAAATTCCTATCACCTAGTGATGCCGTAGCCATCATAATGTCATAGCACAACACATGACTCCCATGTTTATGGTGATGTCATTGTAAACAGACCCACTGGACCACTCACAGTATGAAAGTGTGCAGTGATGTTCTAGGCCTTCACATTCACTCACCACTCACTCACTGACTCACCCAGAGCAACTTCCAGTTCAGCAAGCTCCATTAATGTAAGTGACCTATACAGGAGCACTATTTTTTGTCTTTTATACTGTGTTTTTACTGTACCTTTTCTATGTTTAGATACAAAAATAATGACCGTTACAACTGCCTACTGTATTCAGTACAGTAACATATCATACAGGTTTGCAGCCTAAAAGCAACAGGCTATGCCCTATACCCTAGGTGTGTAGTAGGCTCTACCACCTAGGTTTGTGTAAGTATACCCTTTGATGTTCACATGACAATAAAATCACCTAATGACACATTTCTCAGAATGTATCCCCATCAGTAAGCAAGGCATAACAGTACATCATTTTTTAAGAAGCAGGAAAAGAACGCAGTGCAGGCAACTAAGTCACAACAAATGCTTCCATCCCATACGACACCTCAGAAAACAAAGCAAAAAGACACAAAACTTTGTACTTACATACTTTGAAATCTGACTGTGCAATCAATTCATCCATGTATCAAACATTCCCTGTATATTCCTAAGTCACAGACATTTGTGCTAACTGCCGAGGGTAGCCAAGGATGAAGACAATGCAGTTCTTAATCATGAGAATCTAGCTAAAATAGGAGTAGTAGTATACCAAGTAGATTAAAAGCACAGGATCTAGGTTGGCATGCAAATCTTAGCTCTGCCATTTACTTCCTGGATGACTTCAAGCAAATTACTTAACCTCTAGGTATTTCTGCATCATCCCTACAATGAGAATCAAAATAGGACTTACTTCCATAAGATTGCTATGAGAGTAAATAAGCTAAGAACCATGTCATGAGGATTAAAATAGTCCATATAAAGCACTTGTAACAGTGCTTGACACATAATAAATGCTCAATAATTATATTATTTATTATTATAAAAATTACCAGAATGGCTTTATGAGTGTAACAATAATGAAAATAAACAGTGTTACTGGATTTCATAAGATGGAGAAAGAATCCTTACTTGGGGAGAATTCAGGGAACACTTCACTGAGCTGCCCCTCTAGGCAAGGTCACCTCACACAGTGCCTTTGTGTGAATTAGAAAGCAGCCCACAGGTGCACATCAAGAGAGGTGAGCCTGGATTTCTGTCATCACTCAATCCCCTCAACCAGCACTGTTGCGCAGGATATAACCAGCAGAGCTACACATGGTAGCCTGAAAGACAGGACATATAAAGCTGCAGAAAGGTGAAGCAAACATTCCTATAGAAATGTAGATGATTACAAGCTATCAAAAGCATAGGATATCCAGCCCAGACTGGCTTAGGCAAGTAGCTCAGATTAGCTAGAGCACAGGAACCATTTAGAAGAATAACTAAATTCAGAAAGGTAGGCTGGAGCCAGATGACAGAGGATCTTGAATACCAGCAAAGGCATTCAGCTGAGACTCTGAGCAGGGGAATAATGTGATTCTAACAGTAAGAGTAGTTTGGCATTATGTACTAGAAGGATTTAAGCATGAGCAGGTAAGAGGTCATTGCAGGGGTCTACTAATCTGTGAGTTCCTCAAAAGCAGGGATTATATGTCCCATTTACTTCTGTATCCTCCAAACTAACACAGTGCTTGAGACAAACTAGGTATTCAATAATTGTTTGAGGTATAAATGAACGAATGAGCCAAAAGGAGATAATGTGAGCCTTAATTACAGTGGGAATAGTGAAAACAGAGTGACGGATATTGGAAAAATATTGCAGAGATAGAAACAAGGATATCTGCTGGCTGATGAAATGTGACAAGGATAGGGCAGAATCAATAAAGACTGTAAAACTGATAAATATTACATGGACTGCATTATAGGCTTCTGTGAAAATCAAATATAATTATGTTCATGAAAATGCTCTCTTAAAAAAAAAAGACTGCTTTTCTCGGGAATAAAAACTAGTCTCTTGGACAGATGTACTACTATATTTGACAGTGAATATATCTTATCATTTTAAGACATTTCTCTTTCTTTTGGCTTCACTAGGTTATAAAACCTTTAAGAGTAAACAGTGTGAGGCTGGGCATGGTGGCTCATGCTTGTAACCCTAGCACTCTGGGAGGTCAGGCGGGAGGATCGCTTGAGGTCAGGAGTTCAAGACCAGCCTCACCAAGAGCAAGACCCTGTCTCTACTAAAAATAGAAAGAAATTAGCCAGACAACTACAAATAGAAAAATTAGCCAGGCATGGTGATGCATGTCTGTAGTCCCAGCTACTTGGGAGGCTGAGGCAGGAGGATCACTTGACCCCAGGAGTTTGAGGTTGCTGTGAGCTAGGCTGATGCCACAGCACTCTAGCCCAGGCAACAGAGCAAGACTCTGTCTAAAAAAACAAAAAGAAAGAAAACAGTAAACAGTGTGTCTACTCTGTTATGAAGCACAATAAAACCCTATTAAATATTGCTTTAATTAACATTTTCTCACAGAAGAAACTTACTTAACCACTTTCAGCGATATACCACCAAAAATTATAGACAGATACACACAGATATACATATACTTACATAAATATATACACACATTTATATATACTAAACTTTTGTGAATATCACCCTAGCAGGCTACAAGCTTTCGCAGTACATGTTTATTTTTCTTTATATTCCCAGGGTATCTGGCAATGAGTGTTATAGGTGTTAAATAAATATTTGCTGAACTAAATTAAACTGAAATGAATTGACTCAGAAATCTCACAGAGCTTAACAGTGGTTCCTGATGGCCTTTATGTTTCCCTCTCCAGTCTCAGTGCTCTTCCACACTGTGCAACAAATTTATACTGTAAAAGAATGAGATCCATAATAAGTGTGGTTTAGAAGAAAGAGAAAAGAGAAAAATCAAAAAATATGATTGTTAATATATATGATCAGTGGGGTACCATTAAATGTTTAACAACCAGCTTGAGGTGGGGGAGGGGTCTGATTTTCAGTGTTTGCCAGTCTCCGTGGTTTAAATACTCTCACAACAGCCTATTTCAAGCTAACAACATGATATAAATCCGTTTACAAAATTCACTGGAAATTTAACACTCGGCTCTCACAAGCCAGTATGAGCTGGCTATAGCACGCCACTGGATACAATACTTAAATGCATAGTATACACAATCCTCAAATTTTGCTCTGCATAATACTACCTATCTACATCCCCAAAGAAAGTACAAAAGGCAACACAAAGGCTGGGAAAATTTACACCCTATTCCAATAAGGCCTTCACGTTAATCCACAAAGTAGTCTTCTTTTGAACTGGACTTACTGTCCAACCCCCAAAATTTTTTTTCCCAGGCCAGTGACATTCAAACTTTTCTGATCATGTATCCCAATCAGTTAAAAAAAAAATGGGCATACATCCTCAGTATGTTAATATATTTTTTATAAATTATATTAGAGCTACTATACTAATATCATATAAATCAGAAAACATACACAAGAAAAATTTTAAAAGATAAAATACAAATAGAAAAGAAAAATTTTCTGTCTACACCCTAATGGACTGTCTTACATACCTCCCTGTGGCTTACACAATCCACTTCAAAGATTACTAAGGACAACATGAAAAGTAAAATGAATAGCTTCCTGGATCTGTTTCCCCTAGGCCTACAATCTTACGTTATTAGATTTTCCCATTCCAATGCTGAAAAACAGGTATCAACCCACAGAAAAGATGGGAGAAAAGAGTTAGTGGGGTCTTAAGCAAAGGTGGTTTAAGCAGAAACAGGTCTTACGATACCCCTCTTAACAACAGGAGATACACAGATTAAGATTGTGTGGCAATAAATCACTAGAGAACTTCCAAAGACACCATCCTGACTGGAGCTTTTAACCTCTTAAAGTAACACATTCTAGCACCATGTCCAACAAATGTCCCTGGACCTAAGCCATCTGTATCAGCTCAGGCAAACAGAAGGACTGAGAAGAACCCTGAGCTTCCCCCAAGACCAAGCATCCTCTAAATAAGTATAATATTACAAAAATCTTAAATTGGGAAACAGACCCTGGACTACGCTGGATACATAAAAATCATATAGGAAAGATATAGCTCTTCTTTTCTATACTCATGTAGTACTGTGGTAGATCATATTCCAAAAAATTATTTAAGCCAAACATGACGCTCCCTAATCATAAACACTATTAATCAAATATATGAGTATTATTAACTTTCTTTTTTTTTTTTGGAGACAGGGTCTCACTCTATCACCTGGGCTAGAGTACAGTAGTGTCATCACAGCTCACTACAGCCTCAAACTCCTGGGCTAAAGTCATCCTCCTACCTCAGGCTCCTGAGTAGCTTGGGACTACAGGCATGCCACCATGCCCAGATGATTTTTCTATTTTTTTGTAGGGACAGGATCTATGTTGCTCAGGCTGATCTTGAACTTCTGGCCTCAAGAGATCCTACCACCTCAGCCTCCCAAAGTGCTGGGATTATAGGCATGAACCATCATGTCCAGCCCCTCTTTCTTATGTCCAGCCCCACTTTCTTAAGTATATATAAATGTATTAAAGAGAACAAGATAGTAGTTAATCATAAAATATAGTATTATATCATGTTATCTTAGAATTATCACAATATTTTGCTCAAATTTCTTGGCTTTTTTAGTCATAATTTCTGCACTAACTTTGATACAAAATGTCAAAAAAATTTTAAAAAAATACCATCGGGATAAGAGAATACTAAAGATGTTCTTAAGGGAGATTTTACAAACATGACTAAAACACTTAAGGATACTAAATGCTTTCTGAAGAGGTGGCCCAGAGATAGTCTTATTGCTTTTCCTTTCCTGTTGTCAATTTCGCCGTCATGCACATGGCCTTAAAGAGGAAGCTGTCCTCATACCTACTGCCTGAAAGGAAAAAAAAAAGAAATAGAAAAAAGGAAATTTCCCAAGCTACCACCTCATCAAGACTAGCAGCATTTAACATGAGGGAATTGACATCTTTTTAAACTGTTCTTTTCATCCTTTGATCCCTTATTATTTAATACATAATAACTTCACATTGTCTATAAGACTCAAAGCTTTGGCTGAAAGGATAACCAAATTAAAAGAGGCCTACACCTACAAAAACTTATCTACCCTCCCATCCATTGAATTTTCCCTGTTTCCTTCCTTCTTTAAGGAAGACAGGGTCCTTTCTTTTTTTTTTTTATTTGCCCCAGAATCATACCATAGAAAAGGACAGGGTCCTTTCTCCAGGATAACTAACTACCATTACTAGAAAAATGTATTACTAGTTCTTACCTCAATAAGGTTGCCTACACATATATGTTTATCTCCCTTTTCTTACATATTCCATTGAAATAATAAGGGAAGAAAAATAGTTTAACACTTAAGAAAACCATAACCACACTAGAAAACTAAAAAGGGTGCCATTAGCAGATGAGAAATGTAAACATCTAGATCCACGGTTTAGATGGTTCAAACTTTAGCATGCATCAAAAACACCTAGAGGGCTGGTTAAAACACAGATTGCAGGTCTCCATTCCCAAGTTTCTGATTCAGTAGGTTTGGGGTGGAGCTTGAAATTTTATATGTCTAACATCCCAGATACGGCTGATTCTGTTGGTCGCCTGGGCTACATTATAAGAATCACCATCCTAAGTAAACAGAGATCATTAAGAAAAACACTTTTTACTAATTCTAATTAGCATCCTTAGAGAGATTCAAGAGAATGGTACTTTTTTTTTTTTTTTTTTAAGGAACAGCGAGTAGAAAATAGGAAACAGTTCTGGATAACTGGAAAAAAATATAATTTCTAAATTAGAAACAAATTTCAGAAGGGCTAAATAACTAAAATTCAATATAGCCATCTGAAAAATAGCCTTAGACAAAGCACAGAGCAAAAGATAAAGGGATAGATATATGAGAGAAAAATTAACAAGCATAAAGGTCAATATCTACCTAATAGGTTTCTGGAGAGAGCACAAACACATCACAAGAAGTAATCAATGAAAAGAAGAAATTCTCCCTAAGCTGAAAGAGACTCAAGCCTTGATAGCGCAAGGCCAATTTCTAAGCAGGTAAAACTTTTTAAAGCCAATAACTAGATACATATTTTTGGCACTTTTAAACTTAAAAGACATTAAAAAAAAAAACCTTAAGAGCTTTGAGAAGTAAAACACAAGTTATTACAAAGGAATATGAATCAGACTAATATCAGACATTTCGATAGTATGCTATAAGGAAACAGAATGCTGTTTTCAAATTTCAGAGAGAAAATTATTTTGAACCTGGAATTCTCTAGTTAACTGCAATCTAGTTAAATTAGCAAATATGAAAGCAAAATAAATACATCTTTAGAAATTAAAGAACTAAACAAATTGTCTTCCTATACGTATTAGTTTCCTACTTCTGCAAGAAATTACCACAAAAATCCAAATGGAACTCAGTGAGCTAAAATTAAGGTGTGGGCAGAATTACATATCTTCTGGAGGCCCTAGAGCAGAATCCGTTTGTCTTTTCCAGTTTCTAGAAGCTGCTAACATTCCTTGCCAAGTGGTCCCTTTCCATCTTCAAGGCCAGCAATGGTGGACTGAATCCTTCTCACATCTAATCACTCTGACTCTGCCTCTCCTGCCTGCCTCTTTCACTTATAAGGACCCTTATGATTACACTGGACCTGCCTGGATAATCTAGGATAATCTTCTCATCTCAAGGTCTTTAACTTAACCACATCAGCAAAGTCCCTTTTGCCACAAAAGGCAACATATGCACAGGTTCCAGGAATTAGGATGTGAACATCTTTGGCAGGCCATTATTCGGCCCACCAAACCATACAAGGACTCAAGGATGTCCCCAGAAAAAAAAAAAAAAAAAAGAATTGAAGAAAGAGGACAAGATGGAATATATGAAAATAAATGCCCCATAAAAGGAAGAGAGCTGAAAAGAAATTTTAAAAAGAAAAAATTTGACCATGACATTGGAATCTTCTCATTCTAGAAGCAGAACTTTAAAGAAACATAATTACATTTTCTTCTGTAAAAGTCCATTTATGCTGCAGTGAATAAAATTTACATAATCAAAATATTATAAATGTTGTTTATTAGTTTCCAATTTTCAGAAATAACAAAGAGCCAAGCATCAGAAGACATGAACATCTATGTGCCTAGTTTTCTGGGTTCTGGCAGATTCTGGACTCCACACATTGATAACATACTTGTATAGATACCACATATTATTTTTTCATATATGCTATCAAATAGGAACTTATTGGAAGTTACATAGTAAGGTCAGAAAATAAGATAGAAGCATAGCCACAGCTAAATCTATTATTCTGGCCTGCATTTTATAAAATGGGAATGAAGGATAAATTAAAGTCAATATTTAAATATCTGTGCATTTTTATTAACTAATAATTTATGGAACTGCATAATACATTCAATGTTAATTTTTACTTTTAAATACCAAAAAAGATAGATAAAATCTAACATTATTGAGAATGTTAAAAAGGGGTAGTCTAAAAAACTATAGCTGAAAAAAAATGAAGCAAACTTTTAGGAGTACAATCTAAAGTGTACATACCTTTTGACCTAGTAGCTTTACTTTTAAGAATCTAACCTACAAAAATATCATCACTTAGTATATAACAACTCCACTGTAGCATCATTTAGAATAGGAAAAAAATGTGAACCAATCTAAATATTTCATCAAATGGAAACTGGTTAAATATATTATGGCCAATCATTAATGGAGCAGCCATTAAGAATGAGGTATAGGCCGGGCACGGTGGCTCACGCCTGTAATCCTAGCACTCTGGGAGGCCGAGGAGGGAGGATTGTTTGAGCTGAGGAGTTCGAGACCAGCTTGAGTAAGAGCGAGATCCTGTCTCTACCAAAAATAGAAAGAAATTAATTGGACAGCTAAAAATATATAGAAAAAATTAGTCAGGCATGGTGGTGCATGCCTGTAGTCCCAGCTACTCGGGAGGGTGAGGCAGAAGGATCGCTTGAGCCCAGGAGTCTGAGGTTGCTGTGAGCTAGGCTGACGCCACAGCACTCACTCTAGCCAGGGCAACAGAGTGAGACTGTGTCTCAAAAAAAAAAAAAAAGAATGAGGTATAACATAGAAAGTGGTATGCACACACACACACAAATACATATTTTTAAAAAATTTAATATGGGCTGAGGAAGAGCTGAAAGGATATACATAAACCTAGAGCCTATAGTTAATCCTTCGGAAGAAAATGGGGTATATGAACTTTCAGTTTTATATTACACACATACTCTGTTTGAATTTTGTTTCAGTGGATATATACCACTTTTAGAATATCTTTTACCTTTAAAAAAAAATGTGAATTACTAATACTTAAAAACTGAACTCAGAATAATTCTTCTGTAGATCATAAATGGTAAAACTGGCTTACGATATGACCTCCATGCTACAATGCCAACGCCTTTGGTGGGACATATATAGCAAACAACATATGGTTAACACTTAAATGCATCATTATTAAATGTAACCAATACTGATGGCAGCTTTCTGAGTTCCTTAGAAACACACAACTAACTAAAACTACACTATATAGCTTCTGACAGAGTAAATGAAAAGCACCAATATGCTCTTTATCACTGCCTTAAAAACATTTTAATAAATTAATATTTCTATCGACAAACACCTACCGAATCATTCGCCGCTAGTGCAAGTGCAAGGTTCACTGTAAGAAACAAAAAAGTAATTGAATTTAGTAACTTTCCTTCTATTAAAGTTCATTTTGTCTGTTAATATTTTCAATGTAATAACCTAAGCACAGAAATTTTTAATATATCTCCATTACTTGTAAAGAACAAGGATATGGAGAGAAAAGAAAGTAAAACGTAAAAAAGAAAGTAATTTTACAACATAAGCAATAGACGCATGCCCCCAAATTAACATTTTAAATAATCCATTTATAATTTGTTACAATTTTGTTCAAATAATCACTTAGTTTTAAAAAAAAAATGTTAACGGAATACATAGCTATTTTCAAAAGTATATTTTGTAACAAAATTACCTTTTGATAAATAAAAATGGATATGATCCTATAGCCTTTTAAAAATAAATGTTGAGGGCCGGACGTGGTGGCTCACGCCTGTAATCCTGGCACTCTGCGAGGCCGAGGCGGGTGGATCGCTCAAGGTCAGGAGTTTGAGACTAGCCTGAACAAGAGCGAGACCTCATCTCTACTAAAAAATAGAAAGAAATGACCTGGACAACTAAAAATATATATATATAGAAAAAATTAGCCGGGCATGGTGGCGCATGCCTGTAGTCCCAGCTACTTGGGAGGCTGAGGCAGGAGGATCACTTGAGCTCAGGAATTTGAGGTTGCTGTGAGCTAGGCTGATGCCACAGCACTCTAGCCCAGGCAACAGAGCCAGATTCTGTCTCAGAAAAAATAAATAAATAAAATAAATGCTGATATTACAGGAGTTCCAAGTATCTAACTCATAAATACCCAGTATATTAAAGGCTGGACCACTGTGCACAGAGGGAAGGGAAAAGGGTGAAAATTAGGAGGTAATACATGTTCTCAAAACTGCCTATGCCAGTGAATCCCAGAGACATAAAGGAAGAAAGTAGCAGTCCCAAAGCCAGCTTTACCCCAGCAATATGGATATGCTACATCTGAGAAAATAGTTCCAAAAGTAACACATTTCCAAGACTAATAGACTCTCATAATTGAATCTCATTTCCTTACAGAACAATGTTGTCACTTATGTCAGGGTTGTTTCCTTTAAAGTAGTTAAGAGCGTAAGTTTTTAAGGCAGATCTGGTTCAAATCCCAGCTCCACTACCTTCTGCTGTGTAACCTTGAATAGGTTATTTTATCCAGAAATCTGTTTCCTCTTCTGTAAAAGGAGGATAATTCCTACTTCATAACTGTTGTGAGGATTAAATGAAACACTAAATACTTAGCCTAGGGCATAGAACTTTATAAATTCATTTTTATAAATTATAAACTAGGACGGGTGCAGTGGCTCACACCTGTAATGCTAGCACTTTGGGAGGCTGAGGCGGAAGGGTTTCTTGAGGCCAGGAGTTTGAGATCAGCCAGAGCAAAAGCAAGAGCAAGAGCAAAAGCAAGATGCCATCTCTACAAAAAAATAGAAAAAGTTAGCCAGGCATGGTAGTGCACACCTATAGTCCCAGCTGCTAGGAAGGCCGAGGCAAGAGGATCACTTAAGCCCAGGAGTTTGAGGCTACAGTGAGCTATGAGCAGGCCACTGAACTCTAGCTGAAAAAGTAGAGCAAGACCCTATCTCAAAAAAAAAAAAAATTATAAAATAATTCTGAATTTCAGGTTCAGGATAGGTTCATGTAATCCAACTTTAAAGCAGAAACTTTTAGAGAGTAATTCATCTTAAAGTTAGGTTCTATCTGCATTTATACAACAGAATCACAGTGCATGATTGGTATTTATCAAATGTTATCATTCTAATCCAAAGTATCTCTAGCATATATATTCAAATGGGAAGTATTCTGAAGTAACTTGGGAGAGGAATAAATACATACAAGGGAAAGAAATATAATACCAACAGAGTTGCATGGAAATAACCTATTTCTAAGGCTTAGGTATGCTGACAGAGCTGTTATGAAAAAGTACAGGCCAGCTGTCTGGGACAGATGGTATAATGTTAACACAAAGAAAGTGAAGAAGGAACATTTACGGAAGCACCTACTGTATGTCACACACTATACACTTTCTCATATATTTTCCTATTTAGATGCTTTCACATTCCATGGCAACAGATCACCTTCCAACTAAAAACAATTAAAAAATCTGTTTTAAACAAGTACTGGCCTACAGACCCAACAAATTGTATTGCACACAACCCAAACAACTGATGGCTACAATCATGAAAAATACTTTCTATCTTTATCTAGTCCAAGTAATCACAGAGTATGCAAAAGGATTCACACCACTGAAAACAGGAAAATGCACTCTAAATTTTCAAAAACAGGAAGAGGTAGTTTCTAGAACCAAAAACTAAGAGCTTCTAAATTTTAAAAACAAAACATCAATCAGATGGATTGCAGGCCCTTAGGAAAGAAAGCAAAAATGTTTAGGATATTGCATGAATTCATTAAAAACAGGTTGGTCTAAATGCAGTGGTGTTTACACCTAACTGATCACAACCAGTTACAGATTCCTCTGTTCCTTCTCCATCCTCACTGCTTCACTTGACCAGCCTTTAAAAAAAAAAAAGTCCCACCCAGAGATGCTAATTTAATTGGTCTGACGGTTCCTGGGCTTTAATTTTTTTTTTTATTTCAGCATATTATGGGGGTACAGATGTTTAGGTTACGTATGCTGCCCCTGCCCCCCCCCAAGTCCCAATTTCAAATATGTCCATCCTTCGGGTGGTGCGCATTGCACTCTTTGTGTATGTATATACCCGTCCCC
>CAUYSK010010077.1:0-14898 GCA_963575035.1 Avahi laniger | reverse complement strand
TGTCTCTACCAAAAATAGAAAGAGATTAATTGGACAGCTAAAAATATGTATAGAAAAAAAATTAGCCGGGCATGGTGGCACATGCCTGTAGTCCCAGCTACTTGGGAGGCTGAGACAGTAGGATTGCTTGAGCCCAGGAGTTTGAGGTTGCTGTGAGCTAGGCTGATGCCACGGCACTCGCTTCAGGCAAGAGAGTGAGACTCTGTCTCAAAAAAAAATAAAATAAAATAAAATAAAAATAGAAAAAATTAGCTGGGCATGGTGGCACGTGCCTATAGTCCAGCTACTCAGGAGTTTGAGGTAGAAGGATTGCTTGAGCCCAGGAGTTTGAGGTTGCTGTGAGCTAAGCTGACACCATGGCACTGTAGCCTGGGCAACAGAGTGTGACTCTGTCTCAAAAAAATAAAACCAAGATGTGCACTGGAACAAAAATCTTCCAGAACCCTGAGAGTTCTCCCAAATTTACTTTACCCCTCAAATGTCTTGCTACCTCCATGATTGGCACTTTGGGCTCAGGCAAGCATCTGACCTTTTCCTTTATATCACAGAGCACAGCTAAGGCCAGGTTTGAACACTAAAATTAGACTTTACTAAAGACTAAGGGTTTATGAAGACTATACGCATGGAGTAACATGAAATTCAGTCTGGTTTATAAAACCTATGGTGGCCCATTTCAGCTCCCAGTCTGTTTCTTAGTGGTGGGCACCATGTTAGCAGCCATCACTCAGGTGGCCACAGCTGTAAGGCTACCTTTCTTACAGTACAGAATCCAGGGTCCAACATGAAGTGTACCCTTCAGATCTCCAAATGATAATTATGTACCACACAATAGCTCCAACATTCACCCAATCTTGGGATCCAGTGAAAAGATCACCGGACTAGGCAGAAAGAGCTCGTTAGTCCCTACCTTACTGTATGACTCCTGGGCAAATTATATTTAGAAGCTTTATTTATATCATATGTAAAACAGAACCCGTCTCTATCTACCTTAAAGGTGTTGATCTAAAAGGAAGAAGATGAAGCAAAATTAATACAAGTAGAGAGTTTATTTGGGCCAAGCTTGAGGATTGTAACGAAGGAGCATAAATTCAAGCTGTCCTGAATATACACTCCAATTAGCAGCAGTTACCAGGGGATTTTTAAAGGAAAAGAAGAGGCAGTTCCTATAGTGTTTAACAAGAATTTACATTAAAATAACATAAGCTATTGACTAGCTAAACACTGTTCATTGGATCACAAATTCCAGGAATGGTGAAGATTATGGGTGAGGCAGCTAGTCAGAAACAAAATGCCTTTAAACAAGTGTCCCTGGGCATGGGTTTGGGGGCACAAGAATAAAATGAGATAATAGATGGGAAAGTGCTTTGGAAGAGTAGAGATTCCTACAAAAACAAAAGAACAGTTTACCTCCACTCCAGAGGTTCCACAATCTCTGTCCACTCTTCCACAACTCTGGTCTGCCCATTCTCCTGACTGGTTTCTAAACCCAACTTCAATTTACAGGCCTGAGGATTTGAGTTAAATGGCTTTCCAAGATCTTTTACAGCTAGGGAAGTATATGATTCCCATTCATCCAATGAACATAAGCACTTATCATGTATTACATATTGCAGGCACAAAAATGAGTAAAATTCAGCAAATGTGAAAACCGAGAATCAATCATTAGGAAATATAGTATTAAATGTTTATATAAAGTTATTGGGAAGCATTCTTATGGATATTCAATCTGTCCAATTGTGCTATTAATCATAAAATATATATATTTCATTTTAGGCATTTATTTCTTATCATTACAAAGCTAAAAAATACCAGTTAGAGGTTGTGATACAGAGATTGTGGTCTTCTAAAAACATCCAATCTAGTAGGGCAGGTAGCATGGATGATGCTAAAACTTTGGTCTTGCCAGACCTGGACTGATTTTGTTAACTTACTGTATGATCTTTGACAAGTTCTTTAGTTTTTCTAACCTCTCCTATTTCCTCTCCTGTAAAATGGGGATAAAATACAGTACCTATTCATAAGGGTGGTTGTGAAATTCGAGTGAGATAATTTAAGTAAAGAACAGTTTCTGAAACATTAACGCTTGATAAATGATGGTCACAATTCTTTTCTGTGGGTGAGCACAATGCGAGATCATAAGAGATTTCTATCAAAACACAGCTAACAACATACACTGCGTGTTGCTATTTCACTTTCTCCCTTTGAGACACAAGCCAGTTTGCGTCTCAAGTATCAGTCACAGTGTTGCGATCCCAAAGTCTCACAGGCCTTCAAGCAGGAAGGCGTAAAAATTCCGGATTTAGGAAGAACTTTTCACATATTAAGGGGCCACTCAGTCACTCTAATTTTTACTCTGATCACCAGAGCTAACAAGCAGCGTTACTAAACCGAGTAAATGAAAGAAACGTGAGCCACATTTCACTAAACATAAACGTAGGCTGATTTTCTTCACGATTGCTACGTTAAGAAATCCGTATGGTGTACGTTAAAATCTTTCTTAAAAAATAGTAATTCTAGTTCGTTGGGCTTGAAATAAAACGGATACTTCCCCAAGGTCAGCAGCTGAAGAGGTAGCCTTGATGCTTTCAGATTCCTCCTCTCTCCTCCCTCGTCCTTCCTCTTGCCCACCCCTCCCCCTCTGTCCTCCCTTCCCCCATCACCAAATTCTACTGGGATCTCTCAGTCTGACCATTGCCTAGCTGGACAAGGCGCGGGGGCGCTGGGACAAGCGGGGAGAGGGTAAGGGGGAGGTGGGGCTGAAACCCAACTTCATTGTTCGCGGGACCGACTCTTCCCGAAAGAGCCCGTTGGCAGCGCCTGCGCAGTGCACGCTCTTTGTGCCAGGCTGCAGCAAGCTGGTTGTTTGTGTGTCTTTGCGAAGCGGCAGAGGCGGGGCCGATAGGGCGTGGCCTGCCTGTCGCATTCTCATTGGGGTTTTACAGGGAGGTGGGCGGGCATAGGGCGGAGCTTCCGATAACAACACTGGGAGCTGGGGCTGTGGCTATTTGTTGCTGCGCCGCCACCGCCCGAGTCGTGGTCTGCTGTCTTCTCTGGCTCTATTAGCAGCATCCGCCGCCGTCGTCGTTACCGCCACCCTGTGATCACTGGCTTCACTTCTTTCTTTTTCTGCTGTGCCACTTCCCAGCGCTATGACCGTGGTCTCCGTCCCACAGCGGGAGCCGCTCGTCCTGGGTGGCCGCCTTGCGCCGCTTGGCTTTTCCTCCCGTGGTTACTTAGGGGCTCTCCCGATGGTAACCACGGCTCCGCCGCCTTTACCCCGGATCCCGGACCCCCGGGCACTGCCGCCGACCCTCTTCCTTCCTCACTTCCTAGGGGGCGATGGCCCCTGCCTGACCCCCCAGCCTCGCGCTCCGGCAGCTCTGCCCAACTGCAGCCTTGCTCCGGCGGGAGGTACTCCTCGGGCAGCGCCAAAGAAGCGGCGAAAGAAGAAGGTGCGGGCTAGTCCGGCGGGACAGCTGCCCAGCCGCTTCCACCAGTACCAGCAGCACCGACCGAGTCTGGAGAGCGGCCGGAGCCCGGCGACGGGCCAGAGCGGAGCGCAGGAGGTCCCGGGCCAGGCTGCCGCCGCGGCCCGGGATCCTGCAACCGCAACCCGAACTGAGGGAGCGAGCCCCGTCTCTGCGCCTCTGCGGCCCGCGGCGCCTGGGCAACCCCCGCTCAGAAAAGAGGTAAAGGCCGCGAGGGGGACATCGCGGGCCGTTGGGGAGTTCTGGCCCTTAACACTGCCACGGCCGCGCTTTCTGGTCGGGGACCCTGCACTAAGGGGGTCGGAGGGCGAGGGCAGGGTGAGGGGCGGCTGTTTACTCGGGAGGGAAGTTTCCGTGACGCCCTCTCGGTTCTTGCTGAGGGGTTAGAAGGGGGAAGGGGAGGCATGCGCTGGCGCTTCTGATTGGTTCCCGGGGACCAGCCAATGAGGAGGACGGCTGCGCCCCAGCAACAGCCCCGATTTAGAAGGCTGGCGGCGTTCCAGGGGGTTTCGGCGATCCGGGCGCGCGGCGGGGTGGGGGAAGGGAGGGGGCCCGCGGGAGGGCTGACGTCAGCGCGCGCTACGTGCCGAGCGCTCCGGCGCTCATGAAGGAGGCGAGGCCGGGTGGGGGTGTCGGGGAGGAGAGTTGGGGCCCGCTTTCGGTTTCCCCTCGGGTGGTAGCGCCAAGCCCAGTCGGTGAAGCGCGTAGACGATGTCTAACGCTCTGGTGTGGGAATTGGAGTGGGCTACAGGGAGCTCGATTTCGTTCGGTTGGATTTTTGCCGAGATGTGAAGTGGCCCGTGTGGGACGTCCAGTCGAACTGGGGCTCTGCCCGCCGCGGGTCTGACCTACTTAGCCGTACTTTCCAAGTTGCAAAGTTGGCAGAAGCGACGTTCTTTTTTGAAGCAGTAAATTAAGTTCCCACTGCGTGCTGTATTGGGCTTTCTTAATGGAAGGTAGTTTTATCATTTGGCTCCAGAGTAAGCTTTTGAAGGAAGTTATCAATTGGATTGTCTTACGGTGCCCAACTGCAGGGCTGTTGGATTAGGATGAAATGGATTGAAGGTTGAATGGGATTAAATCTCTAAAATAACTGAGTAATCTTGTCAATAAAGTTTGTTTTATTGACTTCAGTGACTTACTCTTTCGTAATGAAACGAAAATAAGTCACACTGCCGTTTGTTGAAAGAATGTTGGAGTGAGTTAGAGATTTGCAATTTATCTAGCTGTGCCCTTGGAAAAAAATGGTGGACTTGCCCACCGTGTTTCCTTAAATTATCTTCTCAGGGTCTGTCCAAGTTTTAAAATTCCATGACTCTTGACATAATAGTGATACCCTAAAAGGGAGCTTTTATACTTGTTTCCTGGTCGTGAAGATTCTTTTCTAGAAGGGATGTTAAAAACCGGGAGCGCTGTTGGCAGTTAACATTACTGACATAGAGTATGTTACCTTGAGCTCCGGCTTTTTTGTGTGTGTCCTGTCTACCTACCATGTTAAGTGCTGGAAGGGCAGTGATCGAATGGATTACCTTATACTTTGCCGTCCTTATAGATTTTCTATACGGTCCTCTTCAGTTAGGAAAGTGATTAGAATTAGTGAAGCAAAGTTCTTGAAGCAGTTAAACAAGAAAGTAGGAAGTAAAGAGGACACATTTTTTTTGGCACTCATGTTTTGAAGAGAGCTCATTACTACTCCTTACAATTACAGAAAGATGGAATTGGGATTACTGTGGATTTTATAGCTTGATATTTTAGAACTGGCTCATAAGTTGCATACTGGTAACTAACAGTGGTTATTGTGTTTTTAATGGCAAACAATGAGGTATGCGTATTTGGACATTCAGTGATAAGTGCAGCAAAGATAGTATTTAATCAAGAAATTGAACTAAAGTCTGGGGAAACATTTAAAATTATATATAAAATATGTGATGGTGAGGTTCATAACTGATTTTTATCCAGAAACTATATTTACTTTTGTGTTCCTTGTCTTTGTAGGTTTTAAAATCAAAGATGGGAAAATCGGAGAAAATTGTCCTTCCCCACGGCCAGCTTGTTCATGGTATACATTTGTATGAACAACCAAAGATAAACAGACAGAAAAGCAAATATAACTTGCCACTAACCAAGATCACCTCTGCAAAAAGAAATGAAAATAACTTTTGGCAGGATTCCGTTTCACCTGATAGAATTCAAAAACAGGAAAAAAAACCTTTTAAAAATACCGAGAACATTAAAAATATGCATTCGAAGAAATCGGCATTTCTAACTGAAGTGAGCCAAAAGGAAAATTATGCTGGGGCAAAGTTTAGTGATCCACCTTCTCCTAGTGTTCTTCCAAAGCCTCCTAGTCACTGGATGGGAAGCACTGTTGAAAATTCCAACCAAAACAGGGAGCTGATGGCAGTACACTTAAAAACGCTCCTAAAAGTTCAAACTTAGATTTCGGATTTCAGTATGTACGTAAAACAGTTTTTCCCAAATCCCTGGACTCCTTAAAAGAAAATTGGTACAGAAATGGAAATTTGCCTTGTTGCAACATACAAGTGCAAAAGATGAGTTTTAAAAATTACAAACAGCTTGTATTATATTTTATATTTTGTAAATACTGTATACCATATGCTATGTGTATATTGTTCATACTTGAGAGGTACATTATAGTTTTGTTATGAAAGTATGTATTTTGCCCTGCCCACATGGCAGGTGTTTTGTATATATACAATGGAGAAATTTTAAGTGTGTGCTAAGGCACATGGAAGACCGATTTATTTGCACAAAGTACTGAGATTTTTTTCAAGAAACAGCTGTCATATCTCAAGGTTAAGATCTAAATGTGAACAGTTTACTAATGCACTACTGAAGTTTAAATCTGTGGCACAATCATTGTAAACATGGGGTTTGTTTCTCTAAATTGATTTCTGCCTTCTAAACTGTAATTATTGGAAAATTCCTGTTCCCATTTTTACCAAACTTAATTTCTGGTTTTTGGTATATATCCATTCAAATTTAAAATGCCTCTAATTTTAATGCCAACAAAATTGGTTGTAATCAAATTTTAAAATAATAATAATTTGGCCCCCCCTTTTAAACTGGTCTTGGCTCTTTGTGTGTGACTGTTTTTCACGTTTGAATGTGTGACTAGGAGATGATTTTGTGTGACTGGATTTTAACATTCCATTTTAGAGGCTGAATGTTTTTGACTTTGCTAATTGTCCTCTTTCTGAAATTTAGAGAATCTAATATAATATTTCCGTGAGGAGGAATTCCCCATCTCACAAATGGGAAATGGTTTTGGATATAAGGAAGCTGGTTAGAAAACATTTTTATATGTGAATTGCGTACTTAACTATTTACACACCATACATTTTCAGTGAAAAGAAAATGACATTTGCCCACTGCTAAATTTGACTGGCTTTAAAAAAAAAGAAAAGAAAAGAAAATGACATTTGTTTGATTTACTAAATTTACATTGATCTTGAGTTGTATTTGAATCAAAGTAAGCATAATTGGTGTTGAAATAGATGGAGGTTTTGGATTCTAAAGCTTGCTTGAAGATAAATATGACAGTTTATGTTCTTTAAAAATCATACTTAATAGGTTATGTGTATATTTCCAACTGAGAAATTCTGAAATATGCTTTCCCTGTATGAGTTTTAGTTACATAATGGAAAACTAAGCTTAGTTCAAATAACAAAAGGAAGAATGTTTTTGAGTAATTGGGCAATATTTCGGCATGAAAAGGATGTTAAGAGGGGTACACACATGATGAATCTAAGGTAGACTAGATGAGAAAGGTATTACCTATACCAAAAAAAAAATAAATGGAAGAGTCTTAGATCTTAGCCTTCTATCATTTGGTTCACACAAGAGGGGAGGAAAGACAATGTTTTGGCTATTTAAAAGTGAGTGATGTTATGGACATAACCATAGAATTACTATTGATTGGATAAGTAGTGCCAGCATGATAGGGAACTTGTTATATAATCACCACAAGAATCTGATAAATAGTAATAGGTGTGTTATCTTGTGTATACAGCTAATAAGCTAGCCAACTTTTTTGGCACTGGCTGTAACATGCTTTGTTCTTATGTGTATATGTGGAGAAAGTAGTTATACTTAAATATTACATAGAGAGGTGCATATAGCTGTTTCAAAATGGCATTTAGAGAGACTTGCTTAAACTAATGAAAATAAAGGGGAACTGTCAACCTTGTTAATACTAGTGTTGAGAGTTGCCACACTGGTGCTAGGGGAGGTGGCACGTGCTGTTCATGATATGCAGTTCACTCCCAGCTACCCCGGAGTGAATAGCACTGCACTCCAGCCTGGGCAACTTGAAAAGCACTGAAGAGAATGGTTAAAATCTTTGGAGGAATGATTTAAGGGAGTAGGTTTTTTGTTTTTTTAAATAGGGTCTCAAACTCCTGGGCTCAAGCCATCCTCCCACCTCAGCCTCCCAAAGTGCTGAGATTACAGGCAGGAACCGTCATGCCTGGAGGTAGATTATATAAAGTATTAAAATAGGTCTTCCATTTAAGAATAAGCAAAATTGCTTGAATTATACTGCAGATCATAATATATTTAGTTAAAAGGTATTCATAAATTTGAAAGTTAATAGGTTTGGTGTGATAGTAAAATACCATTTAGTGGTCCATTATTGTTCAGCCACCTTTATTTTTCACCCACCAGAATCCCTTGAAACACTTCCTATGTTCTTGTAATGATATTTGGTTTTGTGGGTGTATAAAGCAAACACTGTAATCACTAGTTTTAGGCCTAAATTTAAACTAGTGGCCTGTTAAATGGGCTCTTAATTGCAAAAGGGTTTATAAGTATACGTGAGTGGGAAATTGTTACATGTAGTGGTACTTCACTATAGGACAAACATCAGTATATGGTCAGTGTTTTATACTGAAGTTGTTTTTAGATAAATCTACAATTTGATGCTGAGTTTATTCAACTCACTTGATTTAGTGAGCTGCTCTTAATTGCATTAATTTTGGTGCCAAGTATTTTATTAGTGTCCTTGTAGGCAGATAAAGGAAAAGGCAATAAAAGATCAAATTATACTATTAAGAGATTGACAAGCCATTCATTTCAAACTTTAAGATGATTCTTGAGGGTGCAAATTTTAGGGTGGTTTATATAATTTGTAAGTTAAAAGACTGGAATGTGTGAGGCAAGAAATTTACATTTTCTTAGCAGGACCAGCATTCTGGTTTTCCTGCGTAGTACTAGGTAACTACCTTTACCCTTCCCTTCATTTCAGTGTAAAGCTAGTATGCTATACTAATATGGGACGAACCATTTTGAGTTCCTTTTGCCTAGTAGATGACTTCAAACTGTCTTTAAAAAAACTGCAGTACTTGCCTTTTGCCTTTACCTGGTTTGTGTTGAAAAGCCCTGACTCAACTTACAATGTTGAGAAGGAGCAAAACAGAGGCCCCATCCCAGTGTTTCTGCTCCTCAGCACTAGGCCTCAAAATGGACCTAGGGAGGAGGCACGGCTGGCACCCACCCAGGAACAGGGTGGATTTAGGGTTGTGAGGTGTTGCAGTGAATTGGCTAGGCTCTTTGAATACTCGGTGCCTCACACCCCAGCATGTTCTCAAGTGAAAGCATTTAGAGGTCTGAGGTAGGGTCCCGGCTGTCCTCGCTCAAAGCTACCCCTGCCTGCCCTATTCTAACAGAAACAGTGCTGGGAGAGAAAACACTATTAAATGCTGTGAGGTTACAAAAAAGGGGCCGGTTTGGGGATTAAGAAAGCCCAGATAGAGTAAGGGCAGACAAATTTTGCGTGGGTATATTAAGCAATCAGGTCTAGGAAGGGAGGGAAGGGGTTCGAAGATACAAAGGAACTTAGGTTTGTTGTTGGCATTTTGCATGAGTCACCCTTCCTGCTTACACAGAGGCAGATACTTTCCTCACAAATAGATGTGTTCATTTTAGAAGTTTTGACCATAGTTAGAAAATTCACCAAATTTTTAGTCACCAATTTTAGCTCTAATAATGTAAATATTAATACTTATGGATTAGCTTAGATGAGTTACGACATCTCTGAAGTCAACAGTCTGTGATTCTACATTCACAGGTTTAATACATTTTTGCATATGATTATAAAAATTCTTAACACAGGCCAGAAGTGGTGGCTCATGTCTGTAATCCTAGCACTTTGAGAGGCAGAGACAGGATTGCTTGAGCCCAGAAGTTGGAGATCAGCCTGGGCAATAGCAAGACCCCATCTCCACAAAAAAAAAAAAAAAAAAAAATAGCTAGGCATGGTGGTGTGAGCCTGTTGTCCCAGCTACTCAGGAGGCTGAGGCAGAAGGATGGCTTAAGCCCAGGAGCTGGAGGCTGCAGTGAGCTATGATGATGCCACTGCACCCTAGCCAACGGAACAAGACCCTGTCTCAAAAAAAAAAATTCTTACACATGAAATTAATAGAGTTCCTGCCCTTCGAATAGTAAACTGCCTCAGCCGCTCCTCTCCCCTTGCTTGACATTTCTCAGCTCTTTTGTGCCATTTTTGAGCAGCATGTCTGCAGTTTAATGTCTGGGGGCTTATGTTCAGGAAATACAAGAGTAAAGGGCAGAGCTGAAAGGTAACTGGGGTGGGGAAGAAAAGACAAATGGGAACTAAAATACAAGCTACATTCCCGTCCCCACAATGGCCTGATGAGATAAAAACAAAGGTAAAGTCATCTCTCCCAGGAGGGTAGTGACTGATTTTAGTGAGTAGGAATTTTCTCTTTGGGACTCTGACACCTCAGAAGTAACAATGAGTTGGGCCTTAAAAGATCAGTAGTAGGTGCGTGCCTATGATCCCAGATAATCAGAGGCTGAGGCAGGAGGATCACTGGAGCCCAAGAGTATCAATCTAGCCTGGGCAATGTAGTGAGACGCCCTCTTTTAAAAAAAGAAAAAACTGGTGGACATGGAGAACCGCTTGGATGGAAAGGGAAAGCCTGAAACAGAAAGACCACTTAAGGATGATACAGGATTTTTCAGTAGCTCAAAAGAGAAAAGGGCCAAAAGGACATTAGAGGGAATACAGAGGCCTGGGCTTATTTTGGGGGATGTTTTGGAGGTAGAATCTAGAATCAAGAATTGAGCATCTGAACGGACAGTGAGAAAAGAAAGCTTTTAACTTGAGTAACTAGAAGGATAAAACTAGCAATTAGCGAAAACTGCAGGGGGATCAGAATTATAAAGGAAGATAATTTTGACTTGGCATGTTGAACTTTGAGGTGCCTGTAGGACATTCACGTGGAAAGACAGTAAGTAGGTAGAAGATGGGTCAGATCCAGAGGTATAGCTTTGGTTAATAGTGCACAAAAGGAATATTAACAGTTACAATATGAAAGTGGAACTGGAATATTTTGTCTTACTATATCCTCCCCTCCCCCCCAATAAGGCTTTAATGCTTTTATCAGTACTCTTGACCTCATCCTCTCTGCCTCCTACGGACTATCAGCTTCATCTGATTGTAAATTAGTTGTTGAATTAGAATGTATTTACTCATGGAAGAGTTAAATGGTGGTTGGTTTTCTACCAGGTCTGCAAAAGTCTGACTGTGTTAGCAGACAATTCTAATTTAAGTTCTGAATGCTGATAGCAGGGTCCCAGCTGGTGAAAAGGAGGAATAACGTTTCCTTCCCTTCTCTTAGTCTAAGATTTGAAATTGGGTGAAACTGATCTTTTATAATTATGTATCTCTTTTTGTACTTCTATCTCCTAATGACCCTCTCCATCATATTGATGAATAAATTATCCTTTATTTTAGGGGGTGGGAGGCAATTGATATGCAATTGATACCTGCTTCAGGCTGAGAGAATCAAGTACATGTACCCATACTTGGGTATGAAAGGCTGAAAGTCTCATGATCCTCCCATAAATATTTACATTTTTGAAGGCCATTGCTATACTAGATACACTTTTAAATCTGATCCCTGAGCTAACTCCTCCAAGTTTTTTCATTATTCCACTTTCTTCGTTCTGAATCCAGAAATCTTTTTTTTTTTTTTTTTTTGAGACAGAGTCTCTCTCTGTCACCTGGGCTAGAGTGCCATGACTAGGCTCTGTCAGCCTAGCTCACAGCCACCTCAAACTCCTGGCCTCCAGCGATCCTCCTGCCTCAGCCTCCTCAGTAGCTGGGACTACAGGCATGTACCACCACACCCAGCTAATTTTTACTATT
Organism: Avahi laniger; assembly: GCA_963575035.1. Taxonomy (NCBI): domain Eukaryota; kingdom Metazoa; phylum Chordata; class Mammalia; order Primates; family Indriidae; genus Avahi; species Avahi laniger. The sequence continues at coordinate 3,216 of CAUYSK010010077.1, read as the reverse complement.
TTCAGTAGAGACAGGGTCTCATTCTTGCTTAGGCTGGTCTTAAACTCCTGAGCTCAGGCGTCCTCCTACCTTGGCCTCCTGGAGTGCTAGGATTACAGGCATGAGCCACTGTGCCTGGCCATAGCAGTTTTCAAATGGAGAGTTTGTCTGTGCCGTGAGACGAGTTGGTGTGGGAGACAACTGTGTAAACACAAATCATGTGTTATTGAGGAACAACTTATTTTTAAATGTGAAAGGAAATTTGAGAGCGCATGTTATATATTGCTGTTTATAAACACACATGTAAAAATTTAATCTTTGAAAGAAATTTCTTGAAAGTTTTAGATAGGATTCTCTGAAGGTAGGTGGAGTTTTTGAATTGGGGATAATCTCTTATGCTTGAACTAAGCCCTTTTTCTTTAAATCTACTAGACTGTCTTGAATTAATCTTTGACAGCTTTCAGATTACTTCTCATATCCTTTGTTATTATCTTGAGGTTTAAAATGAAATATACTAAAATGTATATGTTCCTAACGCCCAGGACTTGTATTTGCTAAACTTAAACTTGAATGATAAAAATGCCCAATTGAATTACAATTTAAGATTTGTAAAAGGTGTTGCATTTATTTGAGGGTTCTTTGTTGAGATTTTAGAATTCATTTTCTAGAGCAGAGTTTATAATTGTCCTTAGTATAGAACTAGTTACACAAAAGTAAAGTTCCCTTATTAGAGGAACAGCTTATCATAGATTATGTGGCATTATAGTTTCTGAATTAAGTAATGGTAGAAAGGGACAAAATGGAAGGATTGATAGACATAATCTATATAGTAATTTATGAAAACCGGATGCACATTTATCATAGGAGGCTACATGTTCTAGTCAAGCTCCATTTAATTAGAAGAAGTTAGGTATCTTGAACATTTTAACAACAGCTTGAAAGACAAAATGACATTCTTAATAATGATAAAAATATTTCATTTTTCTAGTCATTCACACAATACGTTCATGAATGTGGAAGAAAAGATTCAGGAAAGTTAAGTAATTTTTCCTAGTCTAATACATAAAGCGAGTGGCAGAGAACAGGTTAGAACTCAGAAAAATATGTGGTATTTTATATCTGCTTGTAAAGACACTGCTTGTAAAGACAAACTCCTCCAAAGCTGATTACATATACATAGCTATCCCTAAATTATTACAGTTAGTTCTCTTATTCCAAGATTAGAGTTTGTTAACCTGATTACTTGTCAAATCCAAATTACAAATATGTTCTTGACAGTTAGGATCTTGGGAAAGGGATGGCAGATAGAAAACATTTGTTTGTTGTTTGTTTTCAGGTTTTTGTTGAGATAGAGTCTCACTCTGTTGCCTGGGCTAGACTGCAGTGGTGTCATAGCTCATTGCAACCTTGAACTCCTGGGCTCAAGCAATCCTCCTGCCTCAGCCTCCTAAAGTGCTAAGATTACAGGCATGAGCTACCACACCTGGCCACCTTTTCACTTTCCAGTAGATTGGTTAGTTGGTTATAACACATCTAAAACAACAGAACTCTAGTCAATGACTGAAACACCAAAGATATTGTAAATAAGAGATGAACGACTAGAGAAAGGATAATGTATTTAAGCATTGGTTTATTTGGGAAATGTGACAGATGATATTTAATGTTAATGTTGACATGTTAATGCTTGAAGAAACTTTAGTTAAGGGGGAGGATAAAGAGGCAGGCAGAGATTATAAAGATTCTGAAAGGGATTTGTAATAACTGTCCATGGTTTGAGAGATAGGTTAAAGAAATCATCTAAAGTGGAATAACTTAAACTGCAAGCAGTGAAAGGAAATGTTTATGAGATGAATGTCCCCAAAAAGAAAGGGGATGGCTGAAGAGCTAGTTAGCACTGAAGTGACTAGGGAGCAGAGAGTAAGGCAGCCTGCAACTTGTAACATCTGGTTGGTTCCTACCCTTTAAAGCCTTCAATGCTGAATACTAGTGGAGCTAATGAAAAGCTAAAAGCATTGTTCGAAATTATTCCTTAAGTGATGCAGTTGCACTGTCCATGATAGACCTTCATATAAGACCACACAACCTTTTGGCCAAAACAAAGGTGGACAAGATGTGGTCACAAGATCTCATTAAAGAATGCCGGTTATATTTGACTACTGACAGGCAGCTCAGAGCTCTGTATAAAGTGCTATTCATATTGAGATACTTCAGAATAAAAATGTTTTCTAATCAATTGTATATCTAAATAAGAAAAATGAAAGAAGACATTGACATACCCTGTCCTTGGTATTTCTGCTGAGCATCTTTCTTAAGCCTGAACAACTCTGTGAAAAATATATCCACATTTTACAGGTTTAGAAACTGAGGTTTACAGATAGGTAACTTGCCTAAGTTTTGCATAGGTAGTAAATGAGTGTGTGGAATTCAAACTGAGTTCTGACTTCAAAATCCATAAATGTCTCACTGAACCACTAGTCCTTAAACCCTTGGGGTCATGGATTTGTCTGAAAATCTGATAAAACCATGTCACCTTTCTTTTGAGAAATGCATGTAGTAGTTTTGGCATTTCGTAGGGCCTAGACCTGAAGCTCTGGGTCCATGATGCCAGGGTTAAGATCCCCTGCATCAGACTTAGTGCATTAAGTAGCATTTATTTATCTACTTTTTAAACTTTAAACAAGAAATTACAATTTTAGCTGGACACAGTGGCTCATGCCTGTAATCCCAGCACTTTGGGAGGCTAAGGTGGGAGGATTTAGGCCAGGAGTTAGAGACCGGCCTGGGCAACACAGTGAGACCCTGTCTCTACACAATATTTAAAAACTAGCTGGGTGTGGTATTCTGCCTGTAGTCCCAGCTACTTGAGAGTCTGAGGGAGGAGGATCACTTGAGCTCAGGAATTTGAGGTGACAGTGAGCTATGATCACACCAATGAACTCCAGCCTAGGCAACAGCAAGATCCTGTCTCTAAAAAAAAAAATTATAATTTTAATGTAGTTTAGAAGGATTACAAAATTATTTCAACATACTTTCCTTTAAAATTTGACTAATCTTTTTTGCCTCTGGCAATGGGATCAGAATAAAAGAAGCAATTTCTTTTTTTTTTTTTTGAGACAGAGTCTCACTCTCTTGCCTGGAGTGAGTGCCGTGGCGTCAGCCTAGCTCACAGCAACCTCAAACTCCTGGACTCAAGCAATCCTACTGTCTCAGCCTCCCAAGTAGCTGGGACTACAGGCA
>CAUYSK010010076.1:0-33467 GCA_963575035.1 Avahi laniger | reverse complement strand
TATATATTTTTAGTTGTCCAATTAATTTCTTTCTAATTTTAGTAGAGACGAGGTCTCGCTCTTGCTCAGGCTGGTTTTGAACTCCTGAGCTCAAACAATCCGTCTACCCTTGGCCTCCCAGAGAGCTAGGATTACAGGCATGAGCCACTGCGCCCGGCCTATAGCTATTTTTTAAAAGGAAAATCTAGTCAACTACCATGCATTGCATTTAGAGCTTATGCCCTTCAAGTCTCTTTTAATCTGGAATAATTTCCTTAATCTTCATTTTTTTATGACAATGATCTTTTGAGAGGACCAGTCCAGTTGTCTTGTGGCCTGTTCACTTCCCAGTCTGCCTGATTGATTCCTCATCACTTAACTTGTGTAATTGCTGGTTTACAAAACAGAGGTTCTTAAGCGAGAGCACAGCTCTGTTTATTTCTAATTGAAGCATTTCTTAAATGCTTTGAAAAATACGTTAATTGTAATTAGGTTCAAATTAGCTTTCTAAAATAATGATAAATAGAACAAAAACAAACCAATATATATATTTTTGTGACGTTAACGTGAGTTGCTATATATTGCATTTGTTCTTATGTTTTTGAAAGAAAGGATACATATGATGGAGAGGTTGGTTGTAATAATTTGATATTAAAAGTAATGCATGTTCATGGCAGAGAATTTAGAAACTGAAGATAAGTACAAATAAGGAAACAAAATCACTCATCATCTTACCATCCAAAAATAACCATACTTAAAAATTTTGGTGTATATCCTCCTATTTATATGTACACATTTTTAATACAAAATTGAGACCATATTATATAATCTGTTTAGTAAGCTGCTTTTCACTTAACATGGCATTATGACCTTTTTCTCATATTTAAGTATATTTCTACTTCGTCATTTTGAATGCCTATGTATATTGTTTTACATGAATTGTATTTCCCAAACTTGCCTTATCTTAGGAAGCACCTGAGACACTTGTTCTGCTGATTCCTCGGCAGCTGCCCAGACTTACTGAGTTGGAATCTCCTGGGATTCTGTCTGTCTGTTCAGTGCCCCCAGGTGATCTGATGCCACACAAGTTTGGGAAACACTGATGTAGAAAATATTAAATATATTATACCTCATTGAATATTCTCCTCTTCTTAGAAATAGTAATTGTCTCTATTTTAATTAATCGCTTTGTATAAACTGAAGTGATCAATAGTGTACAAATATCTTCACACACATCTGTGATTATTTCCTTAGGATGTATTCTTAGAAATGGAATGTCTGGATCAGAGATGTATACAGGTTTTGAAGGCTTTTGTGCATATTTTAGAAAATTCCCTTCTGAAAGTTTGTCTCTATCGATACTTCTATCACTAGCCAGAGAGGATACCAGGCGTCTTGCAAACACCATGGGCAAAATCATGAAAACTCTTGAAATGTTCACTGGTAGTTAAGGTTTTTTGAAAATTGGGACCATTATTTCTACTTTGTGTTGACAGAATTAGAAGGCTTTGATTTGCTAAGAATGCCAGTCTGTCGTTTTATGACAGATGAGGACTTGATGAAAAATTAAAATTCTGTGGGTAAAGCTCTGTTTTTTTTTTTAGCTGTGAGGACCCAGCAGTACCAGGTTTGAGAACTTCTTTTTTGCCCTTGGATTTTCCAAGAACCACAGAGGCACAGTTTTAGGGTTCAGCACCCGCTGTGGACTATTAGTGCCCGATCATCTGAAAGAGTGGGCCAAAAAACAGACCAGAAGCTGATCCAATTACTATTACGGACGACACAGAGTAAGAGCAGTACTACGGCCCAGACCACGTTCTGCATGCTTCATGTGCATTAGTACATTTAATCCTCGCAACAGTCACGTGAGCTAGGTACAATTATTATCCTCATTTTACAGATGAGGAAACTGAGGTCCAGAGAAGTAAGTGGTAGAACCATGATTTGAACCCAGGCAGTCTGACTCTAAGAGTACACAGTTGTAAAACTTTGGAACAGTTCAAACTCAGGTTCATAAAAATTATGTCATGAAACTGGGCTATTAAGAAGGCTGACTGTCGAAAGGAAAGCAGGTATGGACAAAGCCTTAGTTGTATTCGACTCAAATTTGTGACATGTCCGGTACTGGTAGGGCATGATTCATCTTCTGGCTACACCATTGTTTAGTAAAAAAACTGGTACATCCCGTAAGATTTCTTTTTTTATTATGTGATTCACCATTAAAAATATTTAAATGCATCCAACACTGAATTTTTCAAAATGTGAGTGAATTTAGGCAAATTATATTTTCTTGTTTTGGGTGGTCATTTTATGGTCATTTACAAATATTTATGTAACTGTGATAAGGTTTTTTTACTCCAGGTTTTTAGACTTTGACATTTTTATCACAAGTTATTTTGGTGTTTCTCTTTTATCAAACGTATCTTTTAGCACAATCGCTTGGAATTTGGTGGCTAGTTACTATGAACAGTTGCCCTATGGGCGATGTAGCTTGATGACTGCCCAGGAGCCATGGAGTGGGCACTATGAAGTAGAATCTCCTGTCTGGGTATCAGGTATGGTTCCGATTCTTTTCCTCACTCCCTAAATTCCTCTCTAAGAGACAAAGCAGAAAACACCTAGGGGAGATTATATAAACTGTGTGTGTGTGTGTGTGTGTGTGTGTATGTGTGTGTCTGTGTGTGTGTCTGTGTTTTAAGTGTATATCTCAATTTTAAGGAAGATTTGCCAGTGTTTTATAAGACTATTTGGGGTAACTAGACTACTTTTTGTATTTCATTCTTGATTATTCTAAGACCAGGCTCTTAGAAAAGGATGGGACAGGAGGAGGGGGAGGGAAAAGAGGGGAGCTGTCCAGTGATGGAGAAAGAAATAGATGATCATCTAAGTGTGTAATTACAAATAAGATAATTGCTAATAAAATAATGTCCTTGCAAAGATTCATTCCAAATCACAGTATCTGAAAGTCTTAAAGTTAGTTTTAGAGTCACTTTGTTCTTTTATATTAATATAGTTTTGTTGATTAGAATAGTGTGCTAACACAATCAAAGGTGGGTGATTAACACATACTATATTGAGTCATTAAATGAATAAATGTAAAAGTTATGTGAAATATCATGGCTTTAGATTGTTCTCCAAATCTCCTGATGTATGTTGTTAAAAGGTAATTTTTAGAAAAGGTGAAATCATGAATCTCATATAGTTTAAAAAAAAATGAACACATGCTGAAGATTTATGTTACTTATGTGATAGGAGGGAACCAGGCAGATGTTAGAACCAGTTCAAAGGGAAAGTGAACATAGCACAAATTTTTGTGGAGTAAAGGAATTTGAGATGAATTGCACATGCAAGCAAATTTCCCACACAGAGGGGAAATCAATTAAATCCCCGCCAGACAAGACATAATTTGTATAGCTCAAAGACAATGAACAGGGCTATAGATAATACATTCATTTTTATTGAAACACAGAAGTTTTTCTATACATCACTCATTAGTCACAAGGAAAGTTAAGATCATGCAGATAATGGATTGCATGGTAATGCTTTTTTTTTTTGAAGGGATATAACCATACTATAATAATAATATAATTTAAACAAAATTTTGAAAATCTGTTGCTGATAAACATTGAAGTTTTTTTTTACAAATATTTTTGTAAAAGATCATTCGTGACCATTTTGTTTTAAAATAATAACAATGTTTTCAAAAAATCAATTTCTTTAAAGGTTAGATGCTTTCAGAGGAAAATTATGAATTCAAAGTGAGTTTATTTTTATTTTAAACTCGTATTTTGGTGGTTTTCTTTTTTAGTTGATGTGTTCTCAGAGAGATTTGTAATCATGAAATTAATCATGATATTATTCTAAACTTCTTAAATTATTCTCCCAAAAATATGGAAAAATTAAGCTGAACTTGTATGTCTTGGTTGGTTAACCCCTTAAATGTTGAACTTGTTCATCCCACATTATCTAGATGAGCTAATGTACTCTTTCAATTTTGTGACTTGTGTTGGGGGTTAGGATGTGGAATATTGCTTCATATCTTTTCAGGACCAGCTTAGAGGTAACCAATATATATATGTGTTACATAAATAAATTTGTCTGAAACCATAAAACTTACTTTTTGAAATATATTATTAACTTTTTTAACCTCTTTTTTTGATAGCTATGTTAGATTGGGTTAAATAGAGATGAACAAAGGTTAGGAGACACTAATTTATTTTGTTTTTGAAAAATAAGACTGATCTTGAACTGACAGGTTCATTTATTTTTACCCGTCATCCCAAGAATCTTCCTGCAGTTGTAGTGCTTAACTGGATTAATTATTTAAAAATTAAAACATGAAGTTGGCAGGTATTTCCCTCTAAAATAGAAAATAGCTTGTTGGAATCAATCAGACTCAAATTGGTAATACAGCTTTATGTTGCTGTTGAAGAAACCCTATTACCATTTTTATCCTACCTGGATCTTTCTCTGCTTTTCCATAGCTCATACCACTCAGTTTACTCAACCAGGTTGGTATTACCTGAAGACAGTTGGCCATTTAGAGAAAGGAGGAAGCTATGTAGCTCTGACTGATGGCTTAGGCAACCTCACCATTATCGTTGAAACAATGGTAAGTTTTTGTTGTTGCTATTGGATTAGCTCATCTCTTTAGTATTGGAAAAATAACATAATACAAAACAGAACACCTTATACAGACAGATGTCCAGATCTTATAGCTTTCAATTAAAAATTTTAGCCATGAGTCAGTAAAACATAGCAACATAACTTGCTGATTTACATAAAATAGTTAGTTCTAATCTTTTCTCCAATTGGTGTCTCTGGCAAATGGGACAAATTAGGGTTCCTTGTTTGCCAATATTTGTGGAGAAGACCTTCAGGATCTTCCATTCCCCTGATGTGTAATCTTATGGAGGTTGTGACTTTTTCCTTTTTCAGCCTAAGGCAGTTGCTTCTGGGGGACTTTGAGTCAGTTGAGAGCAGGGGACCTAGAGTTCAAGTGATTGAGGAGCTGGTGTGGGAAGAGACAAGGTCTGGCAGGGGGGGACAGGGGGGTGGGTGTAGGTGGGGGCTTGAAGGGGGGCATATCAGGGATTCCGGGGAATTGAATGGGAAAGCAAAGGCAAAAGGAGGAAGGAGGAGCAGAAGCACATGGAAAGAAGAGGGCTTAGAGGTGCCAGTTTGAGAAGATCTTAAGCCTCCCAAAGAGGTCAGTGAAGTTCTAACAAGAAGGAAGTGGACAGAGGTGTTAGAACATGCAGTCATCAGGGCTTTGAGAGAGGTTTCAGTCGACTGAGAAGTTCCCATGGGAGAAGCAGGATCTAAAAGGACAATAGAGAGGCCTTAAAAAAATTATCTATCTGTCTATCTATATCTGATTTTATATATATATATATGTATGTATTTCAACCAGGACAAACAATAAATATTCCTGGCAGCATTGAACTCCTTTTTAAACTAAATGTATCAGGTTTCTCAAAACCAAAGTCAATAAGCCTTTTATGATCTACCATGGCCGAAAGAGGAATCTTGAAAAGAGAACATAAAAAGATACAGCCCTCATAAGATCTAGAACTACTCCCAAAGATAGGCAAAAGAAAGATAGACACAGATAGTCTCTTCACTCCCTTCTCCCCTCAGAGCTGGTAATAGTCAATATGCTAGCTGCAAATGGGGTGCAACCAACATTTTTGTCTGGCCATATTCTTGGGGCCCCCAACTTGAAATTGGCTGCTGTGTGCACGAACTAATAGCTCAAATGCCACCGACAGGCAGAAAGTCAAGTCAAGTTCTCAGGACACAAAATGAGACAAACAGGAAAGCAGTAGTTTTCCCTGGGAGGGAAAGGATCCTTGGAAAACAATTGTAACAAAAATTAATCGGTGTGTGCCATAAATGTATCTGGAGTTTAGCTGTGAATTCAAAATTTGATTCAGTTGAAATGCCATTGAGCTTTGCTTTGAGTAGACACATACGATACACATTCGATAAAGGTTATTAAAGAGTCTTTTCAAATTTGAAATAAACTCTTATTTGTTACCTAATATTTACTATTTCTGTTAATCTTGGGACATTAATTATTTAACTTTTTCCCCCCTAACATAGCTTGTACATCAGTTGTATAACTTATGTGATTTTTTTTTTCCAGAGTCATAAACATTCTGTGTGTATACGGCCATTTCTTCCTTATTTCAATGTGTCACGACAATTTGCTACCTTTGTTCTTAAAGGATCTTTTGTAAGTAAATATGTGTATTACGTATTCTATCACAGGCCAGCAGTTCTTATGTGGAGTCTTATATTATGAACTATTAATAGTTTTCATATTAATAGACAAAGGCCCTGATGTCTTCTATCTCCTGATTGGCTTTAGTAAAATGGGATGGAAGCCAATAGGAGGTAACAGCTCTCTGTATCTTTGAGGAACATTCACAGGGAAGAGAGTTATTTTTGGCAATGCAAACACTGTATGGAATAGGGAGCTTTCAAGCACTGATCTTTAACAGTACTGTATACCAAAAAAATTTTTAAAGACACCAGATTATTGCTATTTCTACTGATTGTTAGATTTGAATTGAGAAAATACAGTGCCCTTTTTGATTATGAATGGCAGAGGGATTGTTTTTTAATACCAGAGAATTCTTAAGCTTTTTACACAGGTACAATAATAAGTATTTTTGAGGCAAAGACTTTTTAAATATTTACCGAAATTCTTTAGTGTTTATAGGAAATAAAGTATTTGCTTGAACAGTGTTTTCCTATTTTCAAAAAAGTTAATATTAATATTTAAAATTTGAGGTGGGTCTTTTGGTAAATAGAAATAGAGTGTACATTGTCATTGGCTATTCTTGCTGGTACTGATTTTGGAAATCCTCAAAGAGGATTTGGTGAATCATTCAGACATGCTTTTTTTTTTTTGTCTTTCTTTCCAGAGTGAAATTCAGGAGCTACAGGTGTGGTATACCAAACTTGGAAAACCATCTGAAAGATTTCTTTTTAAGCAACTGGATTCTCTATGGGTAGTTTTAAAATAAATTCCTATATTTTGGGCATTGCAACAGTAAAACAGTAAAAGGGAAAAGAAATTTGATTAATGAATTAAGAATTTTTAACTTTATTTTTTTATGGCTGAAGCAAAGTAGACATAAAATTATTCCCAATAGTTTTTTTTTTAATATAAATCCTCTTCAAAGCAGTACAGAAGTTTGTGTGTATGTTATAGGCATATTTTATTCTTGGATACTTAGTTCGTATTGGCAAATGGTGCCACCATCACCTGGCTGCACAAGTCAGAAATGTAAGTCTCATTGAAGACTCTGTCTTTCCCATTCATCCTCTATATCCCACCATTGGTCAAATGTAGACAGTTCTGTCATTCACATGTTTTTCTTTCTCATCGCTTATTCTCCTTTCCCACTGCTACTGCTTGTTTCAGTTCCTCATTGACGCTTTCCTGGATTTCAGAAACTACCTCCTGCTTTTCCAGCCCCCAGACTAACTCTCTAGGCCATCTACCACACTGCTACCAGAGTGGTATGTCTCCAGTGCAGGTCTGATTTTTGTCAACACCGTGCTCAGAGCACCTCAGTGATCATTCCTAGAAGTTTACATTCCTTAGGATAACACATGGCCTTCATCTCATGAGGTGGAAGACTGTTTTCTTCTTCGACGCATGTCCTACTGAATTGGCCTCTCTTCACAGATTAAACTTCTTACATTTTTCAAAGCATGGTGTGCCTGTTCATTTACTCTGGTGACTTTGCATGAGCTTTTTCTTTCTCCTGGAATGGCTTCTCCTCATATCTTTGTCATCTTAGGAAATTCTGCTCAAGTGTTACTTCCTCTGAAGCTTTCCCCACCAGTCTTTGCTCATAGCCTGTGTGACTATGTGTTTACCTAGGTACCTGTGTATTTACGTAGTTAAACAGGTGTCCGACTACATTGGGGATTGGGGCCCTGCCTTATTTATCTTTATATCCCAGGTGCCTATTGTAGTTCTTAGCTAACCATGGTGGCTTCTCAGGAAGGGTTTCAAAGAATGAATAGTGCAAGTAAGCACAATGACTTCACCTTATTGACACAAATCTGCTACTTTTTCTGGTAATTATTAATGTTGTGATAATCAACTAGTCACTATCAATGATAGAATATTAAGTTCTAAAAAAAGAACAGTTTCTATTTTTTGTATAACATATTGCTGGAAATAGCATAATAAAATAGATTTTGCCCATAGGAACAATACTAATCATTTGAGGTTGTTCCTGAACCAGAATATAGCATCAGGTATTTCATAGAACTGACCGTCAATTTTCTATTAAAACAAAGATCATAACTCCTTTAATTCAAAGTAGAAAAAAACTTGCTGAAAGTTTCATAAAATGGACATAAATTTAATGTTTCCATTGATTCTGTGAGGGATCCCGGTGTCTTCAGAAGTCTACATTTAGCATAGAACAATTATGATATAGGAAGTGTTTCCCATTGGTCACACACTGAGTTAAGCACTTTATAAACATTATATGGTTTAATCTTCACAACAGCTCTATTAGGTATATATTTTTTTCCTCATTTTGTAAATGAGATTGTAGCTTAAAGAGATTAAGTTACCAACATCATAAATGTGACATAAACCTAACTAGCTAGTTGAAATATATATTGAACATATGATGAGCAGATGTTTCTTTCTTAATTGTAAAAGAATTTCTGTGATTAACAGCTAAGTCAACACTGAGATTTTATGGATTTTTTTATCTTAGTAAAGTAGAGAAATAAGCAGGCCTCTTAGTTATGTGTGTTTAATATACACAAGCTTTAAAGAGCTTAAAGTGTAATGGAAAAGAATAGCCTAATAGCAAAAGACTTGGGGATCATCTAGTCCTTTTTCTCATGAAGTATAATTCTTTAAAAAGCCTTTCTATAAAGTATAATTTTATAAAGACTTTAAAGTACTTGAGAAAAAAGATTCTAAGGGCCTTGGTATTGGTGTATCTTTCACAAGTGTTTAGAAAGTTCTAACAGAAATGAGTTGGGTTTTTCTTTAAGCTTATTTTTTTAAAAGCTATTTTGCCCAAATGGGAAGAACCACAGCAGCTATTCTTTAATACAGCTGTGTCTTCTTTTTCAGCTCCTTGACAGCGAAGGTAGTTTCACCCTGGAATTGCAAGAAGACGAGCTGTTCACGCTCACCACTCTTACCACAGGTCGCAAAGGCAGTTACCCACTTCCCCCCAAATCCCAGCCCTTCCCGAGTACCTATCAGGATGATTTCAATGTTGGTTAGTATTTTTCACTAAAACGTAACTTGGTCTCAATCTTCAGCAGTAGTGGGTCTGTTTCTACCTGTCAAACTGGGTACACGATGAAGTGGCTGTCAGAAGCAGGTTTATTTAGCTCTCAAATCTCTGTGGTAAAAGGAGACCTAATTTTAAAATTACTTCGCAGTAAATCTCAGTTTGAGGACCCTGTATTTTTCAGTGTCAGAAAAAATGTAGAGGTCATTGTCAGAGTGAAAGTTGTAATTCAAAATTGTTTTTGGTGAAACAAGCTTTGCAACTTTGCTATTGCCCCTTTAGCCATTATTAGAATGAATCTTCCTATTGTGTGTAGGTTAAGGCACATTCTTATCTGTCTTTCCACAGTGCTGGGTGAGCTGAGTGCTTATGGGCAGTTACGTTATCATTGGATAATCCAACTCATATACTCTCATTATATTCTTTAGACTTTAGACTGGAAGGTCTAGAATTGCCTCTTAGTCATCAGGGTCACAGAATATTAGTTTTGGTGCTGGCAAAAGTTCTCTCCTCTCATTAACTAGGCCATATCCCACACGCATTCCTCACCCACTGAAGGCAAGAACAGTCACCTCTGCCAATGGTGAACTGTGAAACAGATTGCGAAGACACGTGTGTTTCACAATTTAATGGATTCATATAAGAGGCTATTTCAAAGAATTGCAGGAAACTCTTGTGCCTGAGAGTTTTTTTTTTTTTTTTAGAGCTCTCTTGGTGTTCTAGGAAGATTTGGCCTAAGGTGGTCAGAATAGTTTTTGGTTATAGGTAATTTCGGGAAACCATTTGGAAAAAAGTTAGAGAACATGGTCATTGTGGTTATATTCCTACATCACTCAGTAAGCAACAAAATTTGTTGACGAGTAGATGGTGGTGTATAGGATTACAGGTCTCACAGACAGGGTCAGGTGGCTCTATTATCTGCTCCTAAAATCTGAGGAATAGGGAGAAAACTGGCATTGCTAGAGAGCGACTTGAACCTCCTGTTGGCTACAGAGTTGCTTGTTTCACCAAAGATGGAGACTCCTCTGACCTCTTTGGGTCACTGCCACAGGGTCTCAGCTTCCTTTCTCAGGAAATGATCTAGTTAACTAGAATATAAGGCCTTTGGATCCTGGAGTTCTCTCAAATCTCAACTATTTGGAGAATATAGACAACAGTGACCCTCAGGGGAGACTGGTGGCTTGTTTTCCTGCAACTCTGTGAAATGGCCTCTTATATGAATCCATTCAATTGTGAAACACACGTGTCTTCGCAATCTGTTTCACAGTTCGCCGTTGGCAGAGGTGACTGTTCTTGCCTTCAGTAGGTGAGGAATGTGTGTGGGATATGGCCTAGTTAATGAGAGGAGAGAACTTTTGCCAGCACCAAAACTAATATTCTGTGACCCTGATGACTTAGAGACAGTTCTAGACCTTCCAGTCTAAAGTACAATATTTTATTGGTTATAAAACAAAATAAAGACTAAAGGTAAAAATTATAAACTAGGCTCTGGAATTACTTGATACGGTTCTTAAATGTCTCAAACGAGGTAATGAATGTGTAAACCCCAGGAAAAGCAGGAAGTGGAAATAAGCGTAGGATATGACTAAAATTGTTTTCCAATAGCCTTTGTTATTGTAAGACTGTAATTAAATTTTAATTTAGTAAAACTAAAAAGGGATTGAGAGCTTAGGCCCCGGACTGGTTTTTGCTGTAGTTTAGAAGCAAAAGAAAATTTGTAGGTTCTATATTTGATGTAGTAAGCCTGACTAATGTTCTTTCAGCTGATAATTGTGACCAGTGATTTGGAACCTTGCTTGACAGATACTAGAAATAATAAAACTGTCCTTTATTGAGCCCTTTCAAGGTGCTGGCTTATATACATGTTATCTTCTCTCATTTAATTCTCCTGTCTTCTTACTCACCTGGAAATGAAGAAACTGGACATGCAAAGCAGTTAAATAACTTGCCAGGGTGACGGAGTGAACTAATTTTGAACCTAGGTCTGATTTAATCATGACCTTTCCTCTTCACAAAATGCCTGGATTAAATGTTACTCAGAGTCTGTATGTCACACTCATCATCTTGTTATTTAATATTGATGATACCAAAATCGGTATGTCTTCATTAGGCCTAAACCCCACACTTTGGTTATTAGTATTATTTCATTATTTAAAAACTTCAGGGCCAGGTGCAGTGGCTCACGCCTGTAATCCTAGCACTCTGGGAGGCTGAGGCGAGTGTATCATTTGAGCTCAGGAGGTTGAGACCAGCCTGAGTAAGACTGAGACCCCATCTCTACTAAAAATAGAAAGTAATCAGCTGGACAACTAAAAATATATAGAAAAAAATTAGGCAGGCATGGTGGCGCATTCCTATAGTCCCAGCTACTTGGGAGGCTGAGGCAGGAGGATTTCTTGAGCCCAGGAGTTTGAGGTTGCTGTGAGCTAGGCTGACGCCACGGCACTCTAGCCCGGCCAATGGAGTGAGACTCTGCCTCAAAAAAAAAAAAAAACCAAAAAAACTTCAAAAGTGTTTCAAAATGTACCATAAAATTTTAGTGAGGAGAGATTCTGTACGGATTTGATACTAAACAGAGAATTTATTGTGTTCCAAATAGATTACCCATATTTTAGTGAAGCTCCGAATTTTGCTGATCAGACTGGTGTATTTGAATACTTTACGAATATCGAAGATACTGGAGAGCATCGCTTCACACTACGGCAAGTTCTCAATCAACGGCCCATCACGTGGGCTGCTGACGCATCCAACACGATCAGTGTTATTGGAGATTACACATGGTATGTAAGGTTGACGTCCTCAGTGTAGATCTGGCGAAATAACCTTGCAGTATTCTCGGGTACATTTTGAAGTGGAGAGTTTTCATTGGTCCTCCTTGTTCATGAGCCTAATAGATGTGCAATTGTTGAATATCATGATGACCACAAAGCTGCAAATTGTTTTGCTGCCTCAGTGTCCTTCTCTCAGCTTTACCCAATTTCAGAGTGGCAGGAACAGTTTGATTTTAATGTAAAAGTTGAAGATTTTAGACCCAATTAGAATTTAATATTTATTTATAAGTAGATTTGGTGATTTGCATGTTGGTAAGTTTTTGTTTTGCTGGAGAGGTGATTTGTTGGTCTGGTGCTGCCACCTGCTGGATCACCACTGTCCTAGTGTTTGTAGAAAATCTATTTACCAGGTGACAGTAGATGGCAACAGTAAAAAGCAAATCAGCTTTATTTGCATAGTGAATTTAACTTTTTAAGTGTCTGGTAAAGAGTCAAGTTGTATTTTTTATTCCCTTAAAATATAATGGCCATGCCAAAATTTCACCTTCTCCTTTAATTTGGTTATGGAATATCAATGTGCTGACTTACTATTAAACTTGTTTTAGGTATTTCTTTTCTATTTTTTTGCACAACTAGTATAATTCCACTGTGAAAAAAAATCCCACACAAGCATTCCAGATTTAGGGATAGTAACTGGTAATACCAAGCCAGCTTGGAAATTGGATAAGGAGGAGAAACTAATTCTGAAAAGAGCCTGGTGCTGCCTCTCTGTGGAATGCTGCAGAAAGTCTATCCCTTGTGTGCTGCCTTACTTCCAGTCATAAATCCTGATTCTAGTCCTAAGCTCTGACATAAGTCTCGAGAAATTTTCATTTATCTAGAGTCTCTCGAACACTTAGAGAACCATGGAGAATTATTGAGGTGCAGTGAAGAATTCTTGCCCAATTTAGGATGACTTTGGTGGCTTGTCTTTTTACACAAAAGAAATGGTGTTTATCCCTGTTGTCTCTGAGGTGGACACTCCTTGGATTTTCTAATTGTGGCTTGGAGTCTGTGACTTCCTCATTTATGACTAAACTTCTTATTATAAGACAGGTGGCTGAATTTAAGCGTCCACGGTGTGAGCCTCATTATTTTGATCGCCAGTTTGGAAGCCAGCCACCATTGGAAACCTTTAACTTTTCTGGGACAACCCCTATATCCCATGCCCATGAATACTGTAGAGGGCTCTTTCTAAATTTAAGCTCTCTTATTTTTGTGGCACTCCACTCCCTTAATTGTCATAGAAAGATGAGATAATAGTGTCAACCAAAGATTAACCAAAAAAATCTTGAAATGTTTGAAGATTTAACACTATTTAAATAGCAATACTCAGTCTTTACTGGGATCTATTGCAGTGGGGAAGGAGGTAGGGAAGAGAAGGATGAAGGACAGTTTGGAGAGAGGGAGACAGTGACACATTCTGAAAGAAAAGGAACCCCGATTACAATGATGTGTGTCAAGAAAGGGCTGTTTTCATCTTTCCGAAGCCCTATTTTCATCGTGTTATTCTACTGCTCAGGAATGTGCATTGTCTCTCCTGCTACAAAATCAGCTCTGGGCCTGTTATCCAAGACCCTTTATAATTTGGTCTCACCCATCTATTATGTTATTTATTATGTTATGTTATTTTCCAATATTCCATCCTCTGTTCCACCAGATCTGCTCAGAGATCCATACAGATCCCACATTCATTTCTGTTCTTAGGCTGCTGTGTCCACTCGTTTTGGGGAAAGGAGGGAATGAAAACTGGGTAACTCTAGACTCTTTTATGGACTTCCCACAACTGCCGTATGGTGGAGATATCATCCTTAGTACGTTGTAGATTGAGAAACTGAGGCTTTGGAGTAAGATTTACCCAAGGTATCATACTTGGAAGTGGCAGAACCAGGGTCAGAAGCCAGGTCTAGGTAGCCCATGCTCATCTGACGACACCTCACAGCCTCATTTCAATCAGTGTCGTCTTCCTAAGAGTCAGAAAGGGAAGATAGTTTAGTTTATTTGTAGTGCTTTTCTGATAAATCAGCTCTTAATGTGTGCACAGTGTAAACAGTTCTTAGAATTGTGTTTTTCAGTAGATTTCCTCTCTTAGATTTATTTAAGTATCAGCACAGTAACTTGACAATAAAGGGTGGACTTGACTAAAGCTACTTAAGGCTTTCTGTCTTGTTAGTAAACTTCGGTTGGGGTCTGATGATAATTACAAAATTACCTTTCCTTGCACCCAGCTGAACTCTCCCTTTGATCAAATTTGCTTAATATATTGCCTGGGCTTTGTTCTCTCAGCGTGACTGAGAAATGGTGGCTGTGGAAGAATAACCCATACTTTCATTCTATTTTATTCATTATCTATAAAATTGCCGACAAGTTTTGACGCAGGAATCACGGATTCTGGAATGTGATCTTTAAAAAAGGAAAAAGTTTGGACTTCTCTCGTTCCAACTCTAAATAGAATAATTTTGTGGTGCGGACAGTACCTGTGGCACTTTCACACTTCTGACGAACCAGGAAGGGATGTTAAGTAACAGCGTTGATCCTTAGCGGTTTCGTGCTGGCGCTGCGCGACACAGAAAAGCTGTCTCTAGTGTCAGAGAACATACGGGAGACTGGGCTTTAGTTAGCGTTTGATCTTCCTGTAAAGCAGTCCAACTCTGATTAGATAATTAAATGTGGGTCATCCTGATTATGTACCTGTTGTAGGTGTTTCCTTTTTATATTTTCCTCTACGTAGTAAAATTTCAGTGTGAAATTCACTAATAAGAAACTCTGAGAAATATAGAAACTGCATAATTCTAGATCCCATTTCCCTTCCACCCCATTTCCAAAATAGAGTTCTTGGTGTTCTTAGTCTTACTTTACATAAATTGCTTGCTGTATTACTTGGCCATGTGCATGCTTTCTTTTTGGGTTGATTCTGTCTTTTCGGAGAAATAATTTTAGACCTTTGTTCTGGAGTTTTTAAGTCTTAGATTTAAATGTAAACATTGGCCCTGAAGTAGCTTATGTTCTCCCAAAGACGCCTAGCATTGCCTTCATTACTTCTTTGCTCATGGAAATTTGAATAAACCTTTTTCTTCAGAATTGTGTGGAAAATTTTATTAATACCTTTTATGTGTTCATAGAACAAAGTTGTTTTTTCAATATTATATTCTTAAGATGAGAAGTTCTTTTTATTACAGAGAAAAAATAAATATTTCCTTAAGAAACTGAAAACAGTAAATATTATTGTCCAGTAATCCGTTAAAAGAGGTAATGAAATGACTCGATTTAAATCATATAAAACTTAAAACCATCATCAGTGAAAATTCTTGAAGGCCATCTGTGCTACAGCCTCTGACTTAAGCAATCACATTGGAGCTTCAGTTAGAAGCTTGAAAGCATGTGCTATGAAATGACATATCTTTGGTCTGTTAGGAATGGCATAATTTAAGAGTACTCATCAACCGTTTCATTCTGCAGGACCAATCTGACTGTAACGTGTGACGTTTACATAGAGACCCCTGAGACGGGAGGTGTGTTCATTGCAGGAAGAGTAAACAAAGGTGGTATTTGGATTAGAAGTGCCAGAGGAGTTTTCTTTTGGATTTTTGCAAATGGCTCTTACAGAGTTACAGGTGATCTCGGTAAGTGACAATTTTTACAGCACTGACTTACTGTGTGATTATGTTACTTTGGGCATCTACTTGTTATTTGTGGGAGCAATAAAAGAGTTTTCCCTGAAGGTGCTTGAGCATCTAATTGGGAAGAAATTCAACACATGTAAGCGAATACCAAACAATTCAAAATTATAGAGAGTTATTTAATTCATATGGAAATGGGAAGCTCAGTAAAGAAGAAAATAACTGTACAAGCTTTTTAGGGTATTGTAGAGTTGAGCTAAGCTGTGAGGGTAGGATTTGCATAGACTGGTGTGAGGTGGTGATGCTAGGGAGAAAATGCTCAGGAAACACTGTAAATAAAAGCAGGGCTGTAAGAATGTTGCTGTTATGCTTATGAAAATATCAGGAGTGGGATTGATCAGCTTAAAATGGAAAAATCTTATTTCCTAATTTAGTTCATATTTGAAAACAGCTTGACTTTTCTCATTCATCTTAACAGCTCTTGTGTTTGGTAGAACAGTATTTTATCCAGAACAGGTGCTTAGAATATGTTCAAGTTGAACTACATCCAGTTCACTTTGGTTTTGGGATGCGCCACCCCATTGAAAGTAGGTGTTATTGGTGGCGCCTCTTCTTGATTCTCAGTCTCTTGACTTTTGCATTAATAAAACATCTCCCATTTATCATTTGCTGCCTTTTGCCTTGGCTCTGTAAATAAAATAAAAATTAAAAAGGGAGGAGGTAGTGAGGACATTAGAGTAGGAATTGCATATTTATAACATTACCAATCTAGATGGTGTATCTCTGATTTCTCAGTGCAAAACAGAGAGCCAAAGAGGTTAATTGATTTGCTCAATGTCTCAAAGCTAGTTAGTGGCAGAATTGGAACTAGGAATTTCAATCTGTATCTTTAGTCTAGTCTCCACTGTTCTGTATTTTAAACTGCCTACTCAACATCTTATCCTGGGTTTCTCTTAGTAAATCTAAAAATTAACTTATTATTTTCTTCCTCTAATTCTAACTTAATTCTTTTACCATGTAACCAGTTAGTCTGGCTGGAAATCTTATGATAGTCTTTGACTCCTCCCTCTTATCATCCATATTCAATCCAATCAGATATAAACACATAGCTGAACTGTGGATGCTAACACATTATACTGTCATTGGTTTTTAAGTTTATTTCACCGCTTCTGTTGTGAGCTCATACATAGTATGGCTCAAGTATAATTTCAGTATAGGCTATTAAATGCATGACTAAATGAATGATGTTTTGGCTTAAATCAGTTGTAGATCAGGGAATGAAGGGGTGTAGTTCTTTACTAAGGCTGACTTTACTACATACAAATGCCACCTGAGAACCTGCACTGAGTTATATGATTCTTCAATTGAGATTTTAAAAATATATCAATTAGGATGATCTTTTCGTGTTACAGCAGGATGGATCATATATGCTTTAGGACGTGTTGAAGTTACAGCAAAAAAATGGTATACTCTCACGTTAACTATTAAGGTAAGTATTGCAATCATAATACCTGGAGGCAAAAATGTGCTTTTCTTGTACTTTTCTAGAACTTTCTCTTATAAAATGGGGGGAGAATCTGCCATGGTACCAGTAAACCATCCATCCCTAGGATGATTATGTGTGTCAGGGTAACCCACATGAAAACTATCAGTAGTTGACTTTATAAGACTACTATTTTTAAAAATTTTGGTTTTGTTTTTTAAATTGAGGAGTAATTGGTAAAGTCAATAGTTAAACTATTTTTTTAAAACTTGCTTGAACCAACACTATCGTTTGAGCTTATAGGTGTAAGCAAAATCATAAATTTTTTTTTGCTGGTTAAGAATAATTTGATTTTTAACTTTAAGCAGTTTCTTAGAAGTTGGTTTCCATGAATATTTTTGTTAGAGAAGATACTAGATTAATCTTAGTATATGGAAATCTAAAAATATTCATCAAAGTCACTGGTTGATCATGAATTACCAATTGACAGTGCTTCCAAGGGATGCTGTGTAGAGAAATTCTTTTGTATAATATGCTGCTCTCTCCCAAGATACTCCTCTCATAATTCTGTTTAGGTTGCACTAGAAATTAAAAGTGGACTTCAAGTAACTTTTGAACAATTCTTCTTTCCTTCCACTCAATCACTAAAAATAACAGTACTGATGATTTAAGCATTAATAATATGTATTGAAGATCTGGTTTGGATGTAATGTAATTTCTTAGTGTGGTATGGTTAATACCACATTTAATGGGCATAACTTTTTTCCTAATTCTTCTCTTTTGCTGTGAACTGAGACAGTAAGGGTTGAGTTTACTTGTTCATAAAGGAGAGAGATCTTAAGTGTGCTTCCTAGGGTGCCCATAAGGCGCTGTTTGTTTAGACAGATATTTAGAAGTGGAATTGCATTTTATTTTTTATTTTTTCAATATTTAAACTATTCTAATTGATCTTGATTTAATTTTTTTATTTCAAAATATTAAAGGGGTACAAATGTTTTTTGTTGCATGGATTGCTTTTGTAATGCTTGAGTCATGGCTATAAGTGTGTCCATCACCCAAATCATGTTCATTATACCCATTAGGTAGGTTTTCACCCATCCCCTCTACCCTCTTCCCCTCCTGCTTGATTCCCACTGAATTTTACTTACCTCTATGCCCATGTGTGCTCATCCATTAGTTCCAATTTAATAGCAAATACATGTGGGATTTGTTTTTCCATTCTTTAGATACTTCACTTAGGATAATGATTTCCATTTCCATCTAAATTATTGCAAAAGGCATTAATTCACCATTTTTTATGGCTGAGTAATACTCCATGGTATGCATATACCACATTTTGTTAATTCACTCATGAAATGATGGGCACTTGTGTGGATTCCACATCTTTGCAATTGTGAATCGTGCTGCAATAAACATTTGAGTGCAGATGTATCTTTGATAAAATGACTTCTTTTCCTTTGGGTAGATACTCAGTAGTGAGATTGCTGGATCGAATGATAGGACTACTTTTAATTCTTTGAGGAATCTCCATACTGTTTTCCATAGAGATTGTACTAATTTGCAATCCCACCAACAATGTGTAAGCATTCCTTTCTCTCGGCATCCACACCAGCATCTATTGTTTTTGGACTTTTTAATAAAAGCCATTCTAACAGGGGTAAGGCGATAGCTCATTGCAGTTTTAATTTGCATTTCCCTGATGATTAGGGACATTGAGCATTTTTTCATATATTTATTGGCCATTTGTCTATCTTCTTTTGAAAAGTTTCTGGGATATTGGTCTGTAGTTTTCCTTTTTTGTTGTGTCCTTTCCTGGCTTTGGTATCAAGGTGATACTGGCTTCATAGAATTAATTGGGAAGGATTCCCTTCTTGATGTTATGGAATAATTTCTGTAGTATGGGTACCAGCTCTTCTTTGTAGCTCTGGTAAAATTCGGCTGCGAATCCGTCTGGTCTGGGGTTTTTTTTTTGTTAGAAGATTTTTTTATTACTGCTTTTATCTCACTGCTCATTATTGGTCTGTTCAGGAGTTGTTTAATTTCATAAGCTAAGGAAACAATCAGCAGAGCAGACAGACAACCTACAGAATGGGAGGAAGTATTCGTAAGGTTATTAGTTCCTTATATCCTATAAGGAACTAATAACCAGAATCTACAAAGAACTTAAGCAAATCAAGAAAAAAAAACAATAAACCCATTAAAAAGTGGGAAAAAGACATGAACTATGAAGATAGAGACAAGAATGCTCAGTAAAATACTAGCAAACTGAATTCAACAGCACATCAGAAAAATATTCCACCATGACCAAGTAGGCTTCATCCCAGGGATGCAAGGATGGTTCAACACACATAAATAAATAAATGTGATTCACCGCATAAACAGAAACAAAAACAAAGACCATATGATCATCTCAGTAGATGCAGAAAAAGCATTAAATAAAATCTAGCACCCTTTCATGATAAAAACCCTCAACAAATTAGGCATAAAGAATATTACTCAAAATTATAAAAGTCATATATGATAAAACCATAGCCAACATCGTACTGAATGGGAAAAGTTGAAAGTTCCCCTTAAGAACTGGAACAAGACAAGGGTGACCACTTTTACCGCTTCTATTCAACATAGTGCTGGAAGTCCCTCCCTAGCCAGAGCAACCAGGCAAGAGAAAGAAGTAAAGGATATCCAAATCAAGAAAGAGGAGCCAAACTATCAGTTTTCACTGATGATATGATCTTATATCTGGAAAACCCCAAAAATTCTATGAGGAGACTCCTGGAATTGATAAATAAATTCATCAAAGTCTCAGGTTACAAAATCAATGTACAAAATCAGTAGCATTTCTATACACCAATAGCAGTCAAGGTGACAGTCAAATAAAAAACTCAATACCATTCACAATAGCTACAAAGAAAATAAAATACCTTGAAATATACTTAACTAAGGAGGTGAAAGATCTCCACAAAGAGAACTATGAAACACTGAGGAAAGAAATTGCAGATGACACAAACAAATGGAAGAAACATATCATGCTCATGAATCAGTAGAATCAACATTGTTAAAATGTCCATACTACCCAAAATGACTTACAGATTCAGTGCAATCCCCATCAAAATAACAACATCGTATTCCACAGAGCTAGAAAAAATAATTCTACACTTTTTTTTTTTTGGAATCAGAAAAGAGCCTGAGTAGCCAAAGCAATCTTAAGCAAAGAGAACAAATCCGGAGGCATCACATTACCAAATTATACTACAAGTCTATAGTAACCAAAACAGCATGGTATTGGCACAAAAATACAAACATAGATGAATGGAACAAAACAGAGAACACAGTTATAAAACCATTCACATACAGCCAACTGATCTTTGACAAAGCAGACAATATACACTGGGGGAAAAGAAGCCCGATTCAATAAACGGTGCTGAGAAAATTGGATAGCCACATGCAGAAGAATGAAATAGGATCTATTTCTCTCACCACTCACAAAAGTTAATTCAAGATGGATAAAAGACTTAACTGTAAGACATGAAACCATAAGAATTCTACAAGAAAATATAGGGAAAACTCTTCTAGATATCCGCCTAGGCAAAGAATTTATGACCAAGACCTCAATGGCAATTACAGCAACAACAAAAATAAATAAACAGGATTGCATTTGAAATTTTAACAGATATTGACATATTGCTAGCCAAACTGTACAAATTTTTATAGCAATTGTAATAATATATGATATTATAAATTTTAAAGATTCTTTTCAAACTAACAGATATGCTTTGTATTTCCTTGGTAATTATGGAGATTGGACATCTTATGTTTATTGTCCATTTTTATTTTTTCTGAAGTTGCCTGTTCAAATTCTTTCTTCATTCTTCTATTGTGTTGTCTTTTTCTGATGGATTTATTATATATTCTGGGTAATAACCCATTGTCTATTAGATATGTTACAGATACTTTCTTCTCTTCTTTGATGTGTATTTCAATTTTGCTCATGGTGTCTTTGATGAATAGATTTTTAAATTTTGATGCTATCAAATATTTCACCTTTTTTTCCCATTGCTTTTATATTTGTGTTTTAAGAAGGCCTTCCCCTTTTTCAAGGTTAGGAACAATTTTTCCCAAAACTCAACCAAGTCTAGGATTTATTTGTATGTTTAAGCCTTTAATACATCTAGAATTTATTTGTGAATTGTATGGGGAAGTGCCCAGTATAATTTTTTTTTAAACAAGTGGGTAACTATCATCGTTTATTACATGGACTGTATTTTGCCCGTAATTTAAAGGCCAGCTTTTTGATGTAACAAATCAGCACATGTGTATAGCCTTGTTTCTGAACTTTTCTGTCTTTCATATTGCTCTGTATGTCTGTTATCCAAAATTACACTTTAAATTGTGTTAGCTTTCTAAATGCTTTGATTATGTGGCTTACTCCCTCACTTCCTTTATGGTTCTTTCCTGGCCACCTGATATAGATAGTGCCCCATCTCACTCTCTGTACCTCTTCTGTTACTTTATTTTTCTCTAAAACTTTTATCCCCACTTGACATCACACATATTATATTGATTGCTTATGTGATTGTCCTACCCTTCACTAGTATGTGGCTCCTTTAATGACAGGCCTCTCCCCTTTTTATTCCCCGCTGGCTCTGTTGCACCTGGGAAAGTGCCTGGCGCATAGGCAGAGCAAGAGCTCGAAGAATACTTGGTAAATGAGTGGACACCTGATGGAGCAGCTTCTTCACTGTTTCTTTTTCAAAATTATCTTTGCTATTTTGGTATATTTACTCTTCTATTTGAATTTTTAAAAGCAGCTTTTCAAGTCTGTGAAAATTGCTGCTGGTATTACATCAAATCATATATCAATTTGGGGAAAATAATTTTTTAAATGATACTGTGTTTCTCTGTGCAAGAACATGAGAACAAGAACATGCTGTATCTCACTGTTCAGTAAGATCTCCCAGTATGTCCTTCACTCTTACTTTTGTACTTTTTGCACGTTTCTGGTTAGGCTTGTTTTTAATAACTTTGTGAATTCTTTGAGATTATGAATGAGATTTAACAAATACATTTCCTTAACTTTTTAAAGATACTTTGCCTACATGGTTAAAAATCAAAAGGGCTATTGAAAATGGCTGCCTCCTGCCTCACCTCTTGTTCCTTCCTCCTCACTCCACTCTGTGTTCTATATCTCTGCCACTCTTCACTATTTTAGCTGTTTCTTCCGGTATGCCTTTAACACAGTGTGATTTATTACTTTCAGAATTGGCTCCTGTCTTGCCACTAGGTTGGATAGGGATTTTGCTGGCTCGTACCCACTCCACCACACCCGCATTATTTCCTATTCCATCAGTTTTGAGTGTTCTGCTCCTCTCTTGCGTCTCAGCTTTACGCCACATACTCCGAGAGTTGAGTCTCTCTCCAGCTAGCCAACCTAAAGTGGTCTCTCAGCACCCATTGTCACATCAACCTGTTGTAATTCTCGACAAGCCACTTATCCCTTAGCTTTCATTTAGTGTATATGTGTGTGTGTGTCTCCTTCTACTGGAATGTAAGCTCCCTAAGAGCTGGAACCTTGGCTTTCTTGTTCATCCTAAGTTCCCAGTGCATTAAATAGCACTTGGCATATAAATATTTTCATACAAATGAAAAAAAAAATTAAAACAATATCTTCTATGTTGTCCATATTCCAAATTACAGCTAATATGAGGATTTTATCATTTTATCCTTGGCCATTCGTTGAATTCTCAGCACGTGTCAGCTCTGTTGCATAGTGGTTAGAACAACAGACTTTGAAGTCTGTGATGTTCCACTTGCAAGTATTTTATATTGCTCAGCTTCAGTTTTCCCATCCATAGTATCAGGAAGACACACCTTCTTATGAAGATTCAGTGAGAGAACATATATGAAAGTTTGGTACAGTACCTGATACGTGGTAAGCACCGAATGAATCAAGTTCGTATTCTTAGGAGTAGGAGTATTTGGAACCAAACTGATATTCATATTTCCTCACTGACACATAGACTTCCAGCAAGTCATTTCACCTCTTTGTCTGTTTCCTTATCTGTAAAACGGAGACAGCTTCTGTGAGGTGGTTTTTGGGGTTAAATACGTTTCAGTCTTTTATTAAGCCCCTACTATATACGCTTTCTTAAGTGCTAGGGACAAGAGAGACAAGATTTCTGTTCTCTTAGAGCGTATGTTCTAAGTATTCACCATCTTTAGGGTCTGTTGCAACTACTCAGTTCTGCTTCGTGAGAGAGCAGCCATAGACAGTAGGTAAATGAATGGATGTGGCTGTGTTCCAGTAAGATTTTGTTTACAAAAATAGGTGGCTGGCCTGTGGGTCATAGTTTGATTACCTCTGTTCTAAGACAGTGAGCTTGTAAATACATACATAAAAATAATTATGGAGAAAAAAATGGGGTCATGATTCTCTAACCAGGGAGATCAGAGAAGACCTCGCTGAACTGGTGATATCTGAGCTCAGACCTGAATGGTAGGAAGGACAATCTGAACAGACTGCACAACCGGTGCCAACGGCAGGCATGGCTGGTCTCGTGTGAGGAGCAGCCAGGAGGCTAGCGTGACTGAAGCCTGAGGATCAAAGGGGGGAGGAGGAGGAGATGAGGTACTGTTAGATAGGTTTTGCGCGTGGTATGATTTGTGCATGTGAGTCCCTTGGCTTAGAGTTAATGTTCACTGTTCCGTAGCTGCAGAAGATGTTCAGTAAGCACTTTTAGAACTGAAGATAGCTGTGCAAGTGTGCAGTAACAGGAACGTGGCTCTGAATTTGGAGTTAAGGTGACTCGGATTCAATTTCCGGCTCTGCTGGTGAATCTGTGACTTTGAGTTTTAATCTCGTTAAGCCTCAGTGTCTCCATCTATAAAATAAAAGAACTAAATTAAGGTCATTGCATTATAGTTCTATGACTTAAATAGAGATTTATTTTGGTTCTTGGCCTAGTGCTTTGAATCTTGAGCTCTTCACCTTTCGAGAGTAGCTATTTTTAAATTTTAGCTATAATTGTTACGGTGTGAATATATGCTCATATATGTGCTATAGTAATGATAATAAGAACTGACCTTTATTGCTTACTGTGTGCCAGGCACACAGAGCTAAAGAGAAGGACAACATCATGGCAGCTTTCTGAGGAAGACATAATTGTTTCTTTCTCTCTCAGTGACCAGTAAGTCACACCTTACAGATACTTCCCTTCTTCCACCCCTCACCCTTGTCCCCATCGTCAGTTAAACTGATGGTTACTGTTTTTCCAAATTAAGTGTAGGAGCTTCATATGGTTTTGAAGTGATATTCTCTGCATGGGAACAGAACTCTAACACTAAGGTAGTTACTTGTCTTCTGGCTGGGCAAAGGCTCATTAATGAAGACCTTGGATAACAGGGAGGTAGAAGCAGGTATTTTGTCGCCAGCACTGTCCTGTCTGAACAGCCGGTGGCTGTTAGCCACAGCACCTACACATGCAATTACTTTAAATAACAATTTTTTTTTATTTTAATGTGTTTTTATCTAAAACTTTATAATAATATTATGAAAAGTTTTGTGTTTTTGTCAGTTTTACATTTGGGGGCACACAAGGAAATATTGAGGTATTCCTTGTACCTTGGAGACTATTTAAATAGGAAGGTAAGATTTCCTCCCAGAAAATTTTTTCTATATTTTAAACTTTTGCTCAAACTTAACGGAATTGTGTTTTGTTATGGTAAGTCTTGAGTAAGAAGGAGATTTGCTCTACTAAGTAGATGGGCCATATATTATTAAGAAACAGACTTCAGAGGGTCATTTCCATATGTTTTCAAAGGATGTGTTTCTCTCTACTCCAGGGTCGTTTAGCCTCTGGTATGCTGAATGACAAGTTTCTGTGGACAGACATCCCTGTGAATTTCCCGAAGAATGGCTGGGCTGCTATTGGAACGCACTCCTTTGAATTCGCGCAGTTCGACAACTTTCATGTGGAAGCCGCACGCTAATAGTCGCAGGACGTCATAGAACACTCTTTGGATTTTCTTCCTTTCTTTTTGATTTTGGTTCAAAGCCAATTCTTGTTTTGATGGACCAATATATGAGCCTTTGGAGGCTAAAAATAATGAAGAGTAAGTAGGGAGAAAAATATATATTTGCTGGATCCTGTAAAAGATTTTATTAGAACTAATTCCAGAGGGAAAACAGGTGAATCTTTAACACTACCTGATGTGTTCTCTAACATTTCAAACTGTGCATCACTCATCCTTAGGAGTGGTTTGAGTGGTTCAGACGTTGAAGCCTCGGGGCCAATACCAAGGTCGCTGTCTTCATCTTATTTGCAAGTGATCATGCGGATGGCAGTAACTTGACCGTCACTGAGATGTGTTGATGAATGCTGACCTTGTGTGTCAGTGAGCTGGTGTCCTCATCATAAGATGACGCTGCCATAATAGGAAGCCGAGAGACACTGGAAGTAGCTTTTTGAAGACCACTTCGACATGTTATCCTTACACTCTAAAAAGTATTTTTTTTTCTTTTCCTTTTTAAGATGATGCTTTTGAATTGCATAATATGGTGAGTGGGATGATTTAAAAAATGCCTCATTAATAAACTACCTCTAAAACTATTTCTGCAGTAATAAATATTAGCAGATTAACTGGGTTATTTGCATTCTTTAATTCTTTAGATTCCAGCTTTTAGTCTTATAACCCTTATAACCCTGTGAATGATCTCCCAGGTGGCTAGATGAAGGGAGAAAACCTATAAAGCCAATGCTGTGAGGGAGTCGAGAGCCAAAGCTGTGGCAATTTCCTGTGTCTTATTTCACTGTGCCTTTTGTGGTCTGTCCTCACCTGTGACACTGGTGACAGACTAAAACAGTGAGTGAACGCTTTTGTCTCATGTGTGGAAAGAGCACACTTAGCCTTTTGCTAGCTCATGGAATTGGATCATCTAATGTTTTGTATGGTTAAATGCACTTATTTTTTGAAAGTCCAAATGTGTTTATATTTAAATATGGGTGAGCATGTTTCTCATGTAGTATGATTTATGTGTAAGCATTAATGTAGCTCTAAGAAGCAAATCAATTATTCATGGAGGTAAAGTAAATTCTGGAATTCTTTGTAAGGAAATAATTATTCATTAAACGAATTCTATATAGGAATTCGTAAAGGTCTAACATAGGCTTAGCTACAATGACGTTTTGCATTACTTTTGAAGACAAGAAGGTAATTACTAGAATAAATCAGATTACAGAGAAAATTTTAAAAATTAAAACCAAGTCAGTGATTTTTCAGTTCATATTTCTAAGTATCCTTTAAAACTAGCATTATAGAGGCATTAATATAATTTATATGCGATGAAATGTTCCCATTTTAAGTATACAATTTAGTGAGTTTTTATAAATGGATATACCCGTGTAACCAACGCCCTAATGAAACTATGGACTATTTCCCTCACCCGGAAGTTCTCTTGTATACCTGTGCAGTCCATTCCTCTCACTCCCAATCTTGGACAACCGCTGATATGATTTCTGTCGCTATCAATGAGTTTTCTTTATTCCAAAACATCATAAAAGTGGCATCATATACTGTGTACTCTTGTGAATGGTTTCTTTCAGTCAGTGTGATGCTTTTGAGATTTGTCCATGCTGTGTTTATCGGTGGTTTGCTCTTTCTTATTTATGAAGAATAGTTCATTATATGAATATACTACAATTTGTTTTTTCCCTCCACTTTCCAATATTAAAAATAAAACTATTACCTACCTTTACAATAAACCTTTGTATCAAATGTGTTTTTATTTCTTCTGGATGAATACTGAGGAGTGAAATTGCTGGGTCTTAAATATGTTTAACTTAAGAAACCACCAAACAGTTTTCCAGAATGATTGTATGATTTTATACTCCCTTCAACAATATTTGAGTGTTCCAGTTGCTCTATATTCTTGTCAGTGTTTCATGCTGTCATTCTTTCTAATTTTAAGTCTTAATTGTGGTGTATAGTAGGTGTATTTCTCTCATGGCTAAAGCTATTGTGCATCTTGTCATGAGTTTATTGGGCATTCGTACATTTTGTTTTATGAAATGTCTATTTAAAATGCTCATTTTAAAAATTGTCTTTTCATTGAAGTATAAGAGCTCTTTACATATTCTAGATACAAGATTTTTTTAAATCAATGTTTTGCAAATAATTTTCTCTATTTCTACAAAGAGCCTGATGGAATTTTGATTGTGATTTCCTTTAAATTACAGATAAATCTGGGGAGAATTGTTCTCTGAGTAATATGGACCTTTTAATCCATGAGCAGTTATACCTCTTCATGTATTTGGGCTTCTGTAATTTCTCTCAGCCATTTGTGCAGTTTTCAGCTTATAAATCTTGAACATAATTTGATAAATTTATCCTTAAATATTTTGTTTTTGATTCTATAATAAATGGTTTTTTTTCTTATTTCCTTTTTCATTAATTTGTTGCTCATACTAGAAATACAGTTGATTTTTGTTTATTGACCTATAAACCTGCTGCCTTGTTAAATTTACTTACTAGTTCCAACTTTTTTTTTTTGGTAAATTCTTTAGGATTTTATACATATATAATTGTGTCATCTGTGAATACAGACTTTTTTATTTCTTCCTTCCAAATATGTCTACTTTATTTCTGATGTTGTTGTTGCCTTATTGCACTGGCTGGGACTTCAAGTACAATGTTGAGAAGTGGTAAGAGCAGATGTCTTTGCCCTTTTCCTCATCTTAGGAAGAGTAGCTTTTACCATCAATGTAATGTTAGTTTTAGAGATTTGTTTATTTGTTTGTTTAGGTAGATTCCCTTCATCTAGGGAAATTTGTTTTCTATTTCCAGCTTGCTGAGATATTTATTATAAATGAGTGTTGAATTTGTTAAATACTTTTTTATATCTATCTAATAAGATAGTTATATGATTTTTCTCCACTATTCTGTTAACATAGTATATCACATTGTTTGATTTTCAAGTATTAAAACAACTTTACATTCCTGAGATATATCATGACCCAGTGGGGTTTATTACTCTGTTTATATGTTGGTGGATTTGATTTGCCAATATTTGGCTAAGGATATTTGTGTCTGTGCTTATGTGGAATATTGATCTAGTTTTATTTTCTTGCAATGTCTTTGCCTGGTTTTGGTAACAGGGTACTACCTCATAAAATCAGTTGGGAAATATTCCCTTCTCCTTTATCTTCTGAACAAGATTGTGAGATTCATAAATCTTAGAATTTATCAGTTGTGTCACTGATAAAAGTCAAGAGACAGAAACCACACCAGTAAAAACTTAATATAAAGAATTATTAACTAACTAGTAACAGAAGATTAATAACTGAGAGGTAAAGAGAACTCTAAAGAATATAGGAATAGCAAATACAGAGATAAGTCACTTCCTAGGATGGAGCAAAATACCCAAGGAAGGAACAAACTTGGAAGAGGTCTTCCTCATAAGGCTGAGGCTTAGATCTCATTGAAGATAGTATAGTGTGAAATTGGCATGGCATAGAAGTTTGCTGAGGGCTGGCAAGCAGGGAACTGCCTTCTGGGGTGTGTTTGAGACTCACTGGGAAGCTCCTAGTGTGCTGCTGAAACTCACTAGGAAGCTACCCTTTGTGGTGCTGGTGTAACTTTCTGGGAACCACATGCGGACACACTGGTGAAAATCCCCGGAAGGTAAGTGCCACTAGTTGTCTCAGCTCTCAATGGAAAGGGTGCTTCACTGGGTGTCCCAAAGGCTGCTAGCAGCCACATGCCACAGGAGCAAGAAGGAAAAAGCACACTGGGCCAAGGAGCACAATCTCCTTTCTCCTGCAGTGTCCCCCCAGTAACTTTTGACAAAGCTTAAGTGTGCCATGTGGCACAAGAGAAATGTTTACAGGACCCAGCTGCAGTACCATAAAGCAGGTCAGAGAAGAGTGCATTGGAGGATGAGAACTTTGACAGATATTGGGCTATTCCAATTTTTTAAATTTCTTAGGATGTCAGTTTTAGCAGTTTGTATCTTTTAAGGAATTTGTCCATTTCATCTAAGTTGTCTAATTTATTGACATAAAATTGTTTAAAATATTCTCTTATGATTTTAATGTCTATAAAACATTTGTGATATGGCCAATTTGTGCTCTTTTTTTATATTTATTCATCTAGTTAGTGTTTTATCAATTTTATTTACCTCTCAAAGAACCAGGTTTTTGGTTTCTTAGATTTTTTTCTGTTGCTTTTTTGTTTTCTGTTTCATTCATTCCTGCTTGTACCTTTATTACTATATTAATTCTTCTACTTTGGGATTAAATTTGCTCTTATTCTAGCACCTTAAGATATAAGCTTAGATCTTTGATTTTATATATTCTTCTTTAATATAAGCTTTTAACACTAAAATTGTCTCTAAGCACTGATTTAGTTGCATTTCACATGTTTTGATATTCATGGTTTATTTTAATTCAGTTCAAAATGTTTTCTAATTTCTCTTATAATTTTTTGACCTTTGTGTTAATTAGAAGTTTGATGTTTAATTTTAAATATTTGAAGATTTTCCCGATTTTGTCATTTAGATTTAACTTAATTCTGTATGTGCTGGGTTTCATTTCAACTATGTTAAATGTGTTTAGTCTTGTTATATGACCCAGTTTGTCTTAGTCAATGTACCCTGAAAAATAATTTGCCTTCTGCAGTGATTGGCTGTGTTTTACAAATATTAGTTAGGTCATATTGGTTGATAGCGTTAAGATTTCTATGTATTTACTGATTTTCTCTCTACTTGTTCTATTAATTACTAAGAGAGAAGAGTTAAAATCTCCAAATACAATTGTGTGTTTTCTGTTTCCCCTTTCAACCTGACAGGATGATTTTTCTGGGGCTTTCTAGCTCTAAGATAGCTCTGTTCTTAAGACGTGGAATTCCATGGGGGTTGAATGAGTTCTCACCACTGTAGTTGTTCAGATCTTGAACATCTTCCAGCCCTCTGAGAATTCTGATAGTTGTTAACTATTCTTTCGCTGGTTATTCTTTGCCTGGCCCGAGGGGTTTCATATTATGAACATGTAGTTTAGAGTCAAAGACACAAACAGACTCCCTCTAAGATTCCTGGACCTCTTTTTCGGTATAGCTCCCTTCTCTCACATCTGCACTGCAGATTTCAGGTGCTGCAGCTTCCCTCAACTCTGATCTTTATCTTCACAACTCTACAAGGTCCTTAAACTCTGTATTTCCCCTCCTTGCGTTGGAATCTGGTAAATGGCTCTAGGCAGAAATTGGGGATCATAGAGTTCCCCTCATTTACTTCCCCTTTTTCAGGGAATCACAGTTTTGGGC
This sequence comes from Avahi laniger, assembly GCA_963575035.1. Lineage (NCBI taxonomy): Eukaryota > Metazoa > Chordata > Mammalia > Primates > Indriidae > Avahi > Avahi laniger. The sequence goes on along the minus strand of CAUYSK010010076.1, from coordinate 2,974 downwards.
TGCCTGTTGTCTACTCTCTAAAACAGTAGCTTACAGTGGGAAGACTGGTCCAGTTCCAGTTGTTATTTTCTCAAGGCTGAAAATGGAGCTCTCCGCTCATCTACTTTGATATCTAGCCATCATGAACCTTTTTTGACATCTTTTAATGCTAATACAGAAGGCTTATCTAGATTACTTTAAAATGAAGTAAAATCCATTCGTAAAAAAATTATTTCACTCGATGAAGCCATTTTGCCAGAGTGAAAATGTACAAGGCATTACATGATTGTCTTTCAGTATGAGAAACAATAGGTCCCTGACTTACAATGGTTGGACTTAGGATTTTTTTCACTTTTAGGAAGGTGCGAAAATGATATGCATTTAGCAGAAACTGCACTCTGAATTTTGATGTTTCCCCAGGCTAGTAATACATGGTATGACGCTGGGCATCAGCAGTGAACCTTAGCTCCCAGTCAGCCATGTGATCACAAGGATAAACAACAGGTACTCTATGGTGTACTCTGTTACTGGTGTTTTGGGTACGATTTTGCCCAACTATAGGCTAATGTAGTTACTCTTAACATGTTTAAGGTAGACTAGGCTAACCTATGATGTTTAATAGGTTAGGGATATTAAATGCATTTTTGACTTAACAATGTTTTCAACTTTCGATGGATTTATCTGGATGTAACCTCACTGTAAGTTGAGGAGCATCTGTAATTTGAACTATCATGACTTTGATCCTGTTTCAGGTGGTAGCTTAATCTTTTCAAGTAGCTTTGAGCTATTTGGATATAGAGAATGTGTCTTATACTTCTACATCCCTTGTATTGCTGTATATGCATTAATATAGATGGTCATCAAGGGCTCAATTTTTGATCAGCTTTGATTTGGTAGACTGTGCTTATAGAAGACTACCGGTGATGAGGAATTATATTTATTGAAGTACATCCATCAGAGCCTCTAGAAGAAACTGCTTTGTAAGTTGCCAGAGTTGCTTTACACACCTAACAGTAATACCTGGAAAAGCACCATGTAAGAGTGTTGAACTTGAGTCCTAAGATCTGGGTTGAATGCCAGACCTACTACGTATTTATATGGCTTTGGTTGAATCATTGAAGTTGCTGCTTCTATAAAACAGTTAGGCTAGATGATCACTAAGACAGCTTCCATCTCTTACTCTGTAATGCTAACGGTGTGACTTACATATCTGCATTTCTTTTATTTAATTCAAGTCTTTAACTAGGTCAGCTGCTTACCAGAAGAGGTGATTTTTTTTTCTAGATCAATAAGGTTTGTGACTTATTATTTCTCATACTGAAAGATGGTCATATGATGCCTTGTACATTTTCACCCTGACAAAATGACTTCATCAAGTGAAATAATTTTGCAAATGGAATTTACTTCATTTTAAAGTAATCTAGATAAGCCTATGGCAGATTCCATTCCTCTAGATATATAACCTACTTGAAAAGGACCATCTTTTATCACTCTCATAGGTCTATTGGTAATATTTTAAACTATCATGAGGCCCAAGCATTGTGATGTGACAGACTAGAATTGAGGCAGAAGGCATGATTTAGAAATCATCATGTTCTTCAGTCTTTACTCATAGGTGTATTCTTTCTAATGTGATTTTTCTTATGTTTTGTTAGTATTTTACATTCACTTGAAAGAAAGCCTAGTTTTCTTTGTATGTCAAAAGTTTTATGGTGTTATGATATCATTCAAATTATTCACATTTTTCTGAAGACAGATTTTCTGCGTAATTTAAGGCCATAGATAATTTGAAATTGTTCTAAAATGCTTCCTGCCCCTCCCTCTCCCCTTTCTTCCCTCCTCTTCCTCCCCCTTCCACCCTCTCCTTCCTTCTCCAATAAAACTGAGCTTGATGCTCCATAGAATTGAAAATTATTATTGAACTATGAAAAATACAAACACTTTGAGGGATTGTGAAGGATTATTGGGCAAGAAATTTGAAGTGATTTAGTTCTACCAGAGTATTTGTAGTTTTCACGTTCACTAGGGGAGGAAAATGTTATAGAATTAAGTGATTTGAAGATTATACTGAACAGACAGTTTATTACTTGCTGCATTGGTTTAACAGATTGCACTAATTAATGTTTTTGAATTGTGTAGTATGTATTTAACACAATGTGGGTAGTGTTTTAAAGACCATGTTAAAGATTTTATATGTGAGGTAGTCTCATGTGCTTTGGAATCAGCATAGACTTTGGCATCTGTGATTTTGTTGCAGTGGATTTACTGCTGTGTTCGATGAACAGGCTGTCAGCTGCTCAACTGGAGACCCTACTAGACACCGGCAGAAGATACAAGTTCTTTTAATGTAGGTAAATGATAACATAACTTCCCTGTGTGTTGATGGCTCTTCAGTGTGGGGGACACAATGGCATACTCCCAGGTGGGGTTGCAGTTTCTGGCCCTGAAGGCTCACAAGGATTCCTGGAGTGAGACGCAGTACTGCTGCGCCACGAGGCCTCTCCGACACAAGGATTCTTTTTTTTTTTTTTTTTATTTCAGCATATTATGGGGGTACAGATGATTAGGTTACGTATGTTGCCCTTGCCTCCCCCTCCCCCCCAAGTCCAAGTTTCAAGCATGTCCATCCCTTGGATGGTGTGCTTTGTACTCTTTGTGTATGCATATACCTGTCCCCTCCTCCTCCTCCCCCTCCCCCCACCCAACATCCAGTAGATGTTTTTCTTATATGTACACTTTTGTGTTCATCAGTTAATACCAATTTGATGGTGAGTACATGTGGTGCTTGTCTTTCCATTCTTGGAATACCTCACTTAGTAGAATGTGTTCCAGCTCTATCCAGGAGTATACAAGAGGTGCTATATCACCATTGTTTCTTAAAGCTGAATAGTACTCCATGGTATACATATATCACATTTTATTAATCCACTCATGTATTGATGGACACTTGGGTTATTTCCACATCTTTGCAATTGTGAATGGTGCTGCTATAAAC